>JZKD02S1622005.1:324757-348777 GCA_000966675.3 Picea glauca | reverse complement strand
AATCGTGCCCTCCACAAATCAAGTGCTTACTGACAGTAGATTTATGGAGCATTGGTATTACCAACAACAATGCACATGCTTCAAGATCCATCAATAGAAGCTGCATAGATTGAACAAAATTTTATTTCCATCAAACTTGATGGTGTGCAAAAAGGACTGATTTCAGAAATTATTTCCCGTTTTGAACGCAAGGGTTACAAACTTGTTGTAATCAAGTTGTTTTTTCCATCAAAGGAATTTGTTGAGCAACATTATTATGATCTGAAAGAAAGACCATTTTTCAATGGCCTTTGTGAAATCCTTGGTTCTGGTTCTGTTCTTGCAATGGTATGGGAAGGCCAAGGAGTCATCAAGTAAGAGCGCAAACTGATAGGTGCAACTGACCCACAAAATTCAGAACCTGGGACCATTCGAGGTGACCTTGCCATAATTGTTGGAAGGAATATCATTCTTGGAAGCGATGAGTCCAAAAAACTACTAGTTGTCACACCCTCCACGATCCGCTTTCCACCATATGCGATAGCTTGATAATTGATTCCATAAAAAAATTATTTTCTTTAATGCTTTAAAAATACAATCTTTTCGTGAAGGTTAGTGTGGGTAACTGAATAAAATATATGCTTTATACCTTTATACCATTAAGAATATTATGGAAGTATTAAATATTAGTGTATTTTTTTTAAAGGAAGGACTTCACTAGTTCAAGGGGGGGCACATTTGCTTTTTGTATAAGACTATAAGTCTTGTAAAATGATCAAATTTCAAAAGTTTTGATTGTACAACCTTTAAGTTAATAGTTGAGAATATTCCAATGAAATACTCTTCAAACTCCTTTTTAAACGATACTTTTAAAGGGTCAAGGCCAAGCCCTTAAAAGTGCTCTTTTTGCGTGGATAGTGTACTCTTCTTTTTGGTGCCTTGTGTCTCTCTTTTTTGAGTTTTGTGGATTATTCATTTGAAATATTGCAATAAGGAAATCTAACATCATGTCAAAATTAATAAATTTATTCACAGAATCAGATAAGTTAGATGGACCCAAGAATTAAAAATCTTGGAGTCGGCACATGCAGAACACTTTGATCTATAATGAATTATGGCATGATATTTGTGATGGTGATTCTGCTCAAACTAAGCCAATAGGTGCTACTTCTTTAGCTAAATGGAATTTGAAAGATGAAAAAGCACTTGCTTTGTTGCGCTCTTCTGTAACTGAACACATGTTTGTACATATTGACAATTCCAAAGATGCATGGTCTGCTTGGAATCTGTTCAAGAAGCTTTTTGATACTCTTGTTGCATCTCATAGAGTTGATCTACAAATGAAATTGATTAAACAAAGATTAGCATATAGTGGTGATGTATTAGGATACATTTCAATAATTAAGAACATTAATCAGGAAATCATCAAAGGCGTTTTTCCTAAACTTGAAGATAGTTTTCTAGTCTCCATTGTGATAAATGGCTTTCCTCAATCTTATAAGCATTTTCTCGAGACTTTGCAAATAAATGATAAGTTATCAATTGTGACTTTTAATATACTTAGTGAATTATTGGCTCAACATAGTAAATATTTTGGAAAACAAAAACAGTCGGGAGAAGATCTTATTTTCACTAAAGTTTAAAGTTCTAAAGGAAGAGAAAAATCAAATTTTGGAAATTTTCAAAATTAGTCTTCTAATCGAGGCAGTGGCAGAGGTTGTAGACATTTTAATCAACAACATTTTTAAAGTGATCCTCACAATAATAATGCACAGTCAGGAAGAGGCATAAATTTCAGTCAAGTGAGATGTAAAAGATGTTTAAAGATGGGTCATTATGCATCAAATTGTCTTACAAGCGATGATCAATTGCCAAAGTTTAAGTAGAAATCAAATTCAAATTATCAACAATCATGTCAATATGCAGAGGATCAAGATTACTAGGATGATCAATATGAATATGTTTTTTCAGCAGTTCAACAAGAAGATTCATTTGAAAATGATTGGATATTGGACACAGGGGCTACTCAACATATGACTTATCGCATAGACATTTTTTGGAATTATCAATATGTTCAACTAAATCCCATTTATTTAGATGATGATACAACGCATATACCTCAAGGAAAAGTTTTAGTGAAAGTATTTCTCCCTGGAATTGGTGAAAAATGGATTTCAAATGTTTGGTATGTACCAACTTTTAAGAAAAAATTGTTATCCTTAGTCACAACCAGACAAGATGGACATCAAATCGTCATGCAAGATGGTTTGGTGAATGTTAAGTCATATAAGGATAAATTGAAAAAAATAATGATAGGATATGAATATGGGAAGTTACTAAGAATTAATGGGAAAATTATCCAAAGAAAGCAAGAGTTTGCAACAACAATGAATTCTAAAATGTCTTCATTCAGATTATGGCATTTTCGATTTGGTCACTTAAATTTTGATAGTCTCTTGAAACTTAAGTCTCAAGATTTGGTAAAGGGTTTTCCAACTTTCAAGAAAAAAAATTCCAAGTCTGAAGCTTTTATTTTTGGCAAGAAAAAGTGAGAATCTTTTCCAACCAGTGCATGGAGAGCACCAACGTATTTCGAGTTGATTCACAATGATATATGTGGTCCAATGCAATCTTCTTTCAGTGGATTTCGATACTTTATATTATTCATTGATGACTACACTAGAATGACATGGGTATACTTTTTAAAGGAAAAATCTGAAGCTTTTGAAAAGTTTAAAAATTTTCAACACATGGTTGAAAATGCAACAAGCGAAAAGGTTGCATCTTTGAGAACAGATAATGGAGGTAAATTCACTTCAACTAAATTCAATGATTATTGTTGAAACAATGGAATTAAGAGGCAATTGAAAAATTCTTATACTCCATAACATAATGGAGTTACTGAAAGAATGAACAAAACTCTCATGCGAATGTCAAGATCTATGATGTAGTTTAAAGGGTTGAGCACAAAATATTGGGCTGAAGCAGTCCATACTGCAGTTTATCTCAGAAATCGATCACCTACATCAACTTTAGATGGAAAAACACCTTATGAATCTTGGTACGGTTTTAGTTCCTAAGGAAAAGAGGACTAAATTATAAAATCGAAGTATGAAGTGTACCTTCATTGGATACTTTGATGAAAAGAAAGGGTATAGGTTGCTTTCAGATGGAAAATTCATTNAATCGTGCCCTCCACAAATCAAGTGCTTACTGACAGTAGATTTATGGAGCATTGGTATTACCAACAACAATGCACATGCTTCAAGATCCATCAATAGAAGCTGCATAGATTGAACAAAATTTTATTTCCATCAAACTTGATGGTGTGCAAAAAGGACTGATTTCAGAAATTATTTCCCGTTTTGAACGCAAGGGTTACAAACTTGTTGTAATCAAGTTGTTTTTTCCATCAAAGGAATTTGTTGAGCAACATTATTATGATCTGAAAGAAAGACCATTTTTCAATGGCCTTTGTGAAATCCTTGGTTCTGGTTCTGTTCTTGCAATGGTATGGGAAGGCCAAGGAGTCATCAAGTAAGAGCGCAAACTGATAGGTGCAACTGACCCACAAAATTCAGAACCTGGGACCATTCGAGGTGACCTTGCCATAATTGTTGGAAGGAATATCATTCTTGGAAGCGATGAGTCCAAAAAACTACTAGTTGTCACACCCTCCACGATCCGCTTTCCACCATATGCGATAGCTTGATAATTGATTCCATAAAAAAATTATTTTCTTTAATGCTTTAAAAATACAATCTTTTCGTGAAGGTTAGTGTGGGTAACTGAATAAAATATATGCTTTATACCTTTATACCATTAAGAATATTATGGAAGTATTAAATATTAGTGTATTTTTTTTAAAGGAAGGACTTCACTAGTTCAAGGGGGGGCACATTTGCTTTTTGTATAAGACTATAAGTCTTGTAAAATGATCAAATTTCAAAAGTTTTGATTGTACAACCTTTAAGTTAATAGTTGAGAATATTCCAATGAAATACTCTTCAAACTCCTTTTTAAACGATACTTTTAAAGGGTCAAGGCCAAGCCCTTAAAAGTGCTCTTTTTGCGTGGATAGTGTACTCTTCTTTTTGGTGCCTTGTGTCTCTCTTTTTTGAGTTTTGTGGATTATTCATTTGAAATATTGCAATAAGGAAATCTAACATCATGTCAAAATTAATAAATTTATTCACAGAATCAGATAAGTTAGATGGACCCAAGAATTAAAAATCTTGGAGTCGGCACATGCAGAACACTTTGATCTATAATGAATTATGGCATGATATTTGTGATGGTGATTCTGCTCAAACTAAGCCAATAGGTGCTACTTCTTTAGCTAAATGGAATTTGAAAGATGAAAAAGCACTTGCTTTGTTGCGCTCTTCTGTAACTGAACACATGTTTGTACATATTGACAATTCCAAAGATGCATGGTCTGCTTGGAATCTGTTCAAGAAGCTTTTTGATACTCTTGTTGCATCTCATAGAGTTGATCTACAAATGAAATTGCTTAAACAAAGATTAGCATATAGTGGTGATGTATTAGAATACATTTCAAGAATTAAGAACATTAATCGGGAAATCATCAAAGGCGTTTTTCCTAAACTTGAAGATAGTTTTCTAGTCTCCATTGTGATAAATGGCTTTCCTCAATCTTGTAAGCATTTTCTCGAGACTTTGCAAATAAATGATAAGTTATCAATTGTGACTTTTGATATACTTAGTGAATTATTGTCTCAACATAGTAAATATTTTGGAAAACAAAAATAGTCAGGAGAAGATCTTATTTTCACTAAAGTTTAAAGTTCTAAAGGAAGAGAAAAATCAAATTTTGGAAATTTTCAAAATCAGTCTTCTAATCGAGGCAGTGGCAGAGGTTGTAGCCATTTTAATCAACAAAATTTTTGAAGTGATCCTCCCAATAATAATGCACAGTCAGGAAGAGGCAGAAATTTCAGTCAAGTGAGATGTAAAAGATGTTTAAAGATGGGTCATTATGCATCAAATTGTCTTACAAGCAATGATCAATTGCCAAAATTTAAGTAGAAATCAAATTCAAATTATCAACAATCATGTCAATATGCAGAGGATCAAGATTACTAGGATGATCAATATGAATATGTTTTTTTAGCAATTCAACAAGAAGATTCATTTGAAAATGATTGGATATTGGACACTGGGGCTACTCAACATATGACTTATCGCATAGACTATTTTTGGAATTATCAATATGTTCAACTAAATCCCATTTATTTAGATGATGATACAATGCATATACCTCAAGGAAAAGTTTCAGTGAAAGTATTTCTCCCTGGAATTGGTGAAAAATGGATTTCAAATGTTTGGTATGTACCAACTTTTAAGAAAAATTTGTTATCCTTAGTCACAATCAGACAAGATGGACATCAAATCATCATGCAAGATGGTTTGGTGAATATTAAGTAGTATAAGGATAAATTGAAAAAAATAATGATAGGATATGAATATGGGAAGTTACTAAGAATTAATGGGAAAATTATCCAAAGAAAGCAAGAGTTTGCAACAACAATGAATTCTAAAATGTCTTCATTCAGATTATGGCATTTTCGATTTGGTCACTTAAATTTTGATAGTCTCTTGAAAATTAAGTCTCAAGATTTGGTAAAGGGTTTTCCAACTTTCAAGAAAGAAAATTCCAAGTCTAAAGCTTTTATTTTTGGCAAGAAAAAGTGAGAATCTTTTCCAACCAGTGCATGGAGAGCACCAACATATTTCAAGTTGATTCACAATGATATATGTGGTCCAATGTAATCTTCTTTCAGTGGATTTCGATACTTTATATTATTCATTGATGACTACACTAGAATGACATGGGTATACTTTTTAAAGGAAAAATTTGAAGCTTTTGAAAAGTTAAAAAATTTTCAACACATGGTTGAAAATGCAACAAGCGAAAATGTTGCATCTTTGAGAACAGATAATGGAGGTGAATTCACTTCAACTAAATTCAATGATTATTGTTGAAACAATGGAATTAAGAGGCAATTGAAAAATTCTTATACTCCATAACAGAATGGAGTTACTGAAAGAATGAACAAAACTCTCATGGGAATGTCAAGATCTATGATGTAGTTTAAAGGGTTGAGCACAAAATATTGGGCTGAAGCAGTCCATACTACAGTTTATCTCAGAAATCGATCACCTACATCAAATTTAGATGGAAAAACACCTTATGAATCTTGGTACGGTTTTAAACCCAAGGTAAATCATCTTAGGTTTTTTGGCTCAACATGTTATGCTTTAGTTCCTAAGGAAAAGAGGACTAAATTATAAAATCGAAGTATGAAGTGTACCTTCATTGGATACTTTGATGAAAAGAAAGGGTATAGGTTGCTTTCAGATGGAAAATTCATTATCAGTAGAGATGTAATTTTTTATGAAACTGAAAGTAACAATTTCAATGAGATTAATCATCACCTTAGTCATTTAGAGAAGAAAAACACTAAGGGTAAAGGTAAGAAGAACAAGTCAAAGAAAATGTTTTGGTTTGAAAAAGAATTTGTTTCTCCAGAAGACATCTCTTTATCAAAATATTCTTTTGATTCATATGATAATGAAACTACAAAATATTCTTTTGATACTGAATATTCAAAATAATCTTCTCCAACCTCAGATATTTCAGATGAAAGAAGAGCCTCATTTTTTGAAAATCCTCTTTTCAATAATAATGGTAATTCAGATCCACAATCCCCTCAACATAAGAAGCCAAAGTGGGCCGAACAACTTATCAAAGATGTTCATTCAGATGAAATTAACAAAACAGGAACTACAGGATCTTCAAGAGCAAAAGCAATTTTTTCTTATGCTTCCACTTAATCTACTTCTTTTGTTGAAGAAACTGGATATAAAGAATGGTAGGAAGAAATGATTAATGAATATGATTCAGTACTTGCAAATAGGACTTGGAACTTAGTTGATTGTCCGCATGATGTTAATCCCATCGATTGTAAATGGGTTTATCAAGTAAGGTACAAGCCCAGTGGTAAAATTGACAAGTACAAAGCAAGAATTGTTGCTAAATGTTTTGCTCAACGGGAAGGAATTGATTATGAAGAAACTTTTGCACCCACAGCTAAATGGAATACTATCATAATGGTTATCAATTTGGCTGCACATAATGGTTGGAAACTACATCAAATGGATGTCAAAAGTGCCTTCCTGAATGGTGATCTAAAGGAAGATATTTTCATGACTCAACCAAAAGGGTTTGAAGCTAAAGGACAAGAACATAAAGTTTGCAAACTTGTGAAGGCTTTATATGTCTTGAAACAAGCTCTTCGAGCTTGGTATGAAAAAATGGATGAGTACCTACAAAAGGTGGGTTTTCAGCGAAGTGAATCAGATGATACATTCTATTTTCGAATGCAAGATAAGAACATGGTGATACTTGTACTCTATGTTGATGACTTAATCATAACATGAAATAATGAAGCTCATATCAAATAGCTTAAGAAAGAACTTAAAGAAGGGTTCAAAATGACTGATTTAGAGACAGTTCATTATTATCTTGGAGTTGAAGTATCTCAACATCCTAACCAAATATTCCTTAGTCAAACTAAGTATGCCACTGAATTGTTAAAGAAATTTTGCATGGAAGATTGTAAACCTTCTCTTACCCCCATGGAGCAGAAATTGAAACTTTCAAAATTTGAAAGGGGGGAATTGGTAAACAATACATAGTACATGAAATTGGTTGGAAGTCTCATTTATTTGACAAATAATAGACTATATTTCTCATATTCAGTCAGTATACTTTCAATTTTTATGCAGGAACCAAGGGAATGTCACTGGAATTAAGCAAAAAGGGTACTAAGATACATCCAAGGTACAAAACATTTTGGTCTTCTCTACAAAAGGAACAAATTTTTTACACTTGTTAGATATTAGATGTTGATTTTGCAGGTGAAATTGATGATAGAACATCCACTTCAGGTTATTTAATGAATATGGGTTTGACAACAATATATTGGAATTTCAAAAAGCAGACAACAATTGCCAATTCTTCAGCAGAGGCAGAGTACATATCAGCTTGGGAAGCAACATGTGAGATTGTATGTCTACGTTGAATTTTACAGGATCTTGGTGAAACTCAAAAATCACCAACTACTTTATTGATCGATAGTTAGTCAGCAATAAAGATGGCCAAGAATCCATTATTTCATTTAAAGAGTAAACATATCAACACCAAGTACCACTTCATCAGATCACTCATCATCAAAGACATCATCAAGCCTTAGTTTTATCCATCTGAAGATCAAACTTCAGATATTTTTACCAAACCTCTTGGTAGAATAAAGTTCATTAAGTTCAGAGATGAACTTAGTATTTGTAAAATTGAAATTTCGGATTAAATGGGGGATTGTTACTAGCAGGGATACTTTTAAGGAATGAAATTTATCTCAAAATGTAGAAACCTTGGTGAATATTACTAGTCTTTAATATGAAAACTATAAAATGTTGGCAATATTTTTGTAAAAATATTCAAATTTATAAGGATTTCATATAGCTTCTATAAAATTTGGGCTATTTTTAAGGTAAGATAATTTTATTCTATAGAATTTGGGCAAATAAATTTTAGAAAAGCGAATCATTTTTTTGGAAAAAGCATGGAAAATTAGCCCATGAGTGAAATTTAGCCCCTAAAATCATCCCTAATTGTTAGCCTCATAATCCTAAAGTTTTATAGTCTAAGTATTTTCTAGTATAAATGTTTTTAGAAATTAGTTTATTCTAGTTTGTTAGGATAAGGACACCTAGATTCTATGTAAATGACACCTATCATACTCATGTGATTATTTGATTGGTTGTTCTCCTAGTTTTTAGTTTAGAGTTGAGCTATATAAACAAGATCCTTCTTCAAGTGAGGTTAATAAGATGATTATGAGTCCTCACTTCAGATTGTAATAACTTTTTCCTTATCAATAAAATTACGTGTATGAGGACACTTTGTCAACACATATCGTTAAGGCATGAAAATATTCTATTCATGTCAAATTTCGATGCATACCGAAACAGTTTGAAAAAATTTCAACGTTGGCCCCATTCATAGGTCATTGTTTCCCATGTCTAGTCCTAGTATAATGTCTTTTCGTTGTTCCTTTTAAAATTAATTCAATATTGTTACACATTGTTTTGGTCACCTGCGTGATCACCTGACAACATGTGTTCATGTTCCCTAAAAATATTAAAGGAGACTTTCTCCGTGGGAAAAGTGATTTGATTTCCTTTGCTAAAAAACATATGAAGGAAAGTTGTCGCACCCCTCTCTATTCATGGGGTGTGACGATTCCTGCTCGCCACATCCTGCACTATACCTGGACTGCGATGTCGTCACATGCTACTATATACACAGTGTGTGATGATGCTTTAATCTTGGGAAAATTTAAATTTCACGAATGTTCTAGAAGAGGATCTTCTAGGAGATGAGGTGGCCTCTGATCGGTTTGGATCTTACTCACTTCTATGATTTAGTGGGATCATCCTAATATCCTCATCTATCTCTCTTTCACACTATATAAAGAGGGATATCTCATAGAAAAGGCTAAGGTTGAATAGGCTAAGAATTGTATGGAGAGTTCTACTTCAAATTATGCTTGAGGGATTTTCTTTAGTTCATCAAGTAGGATTGTGGATATTCTTCATTCAAGGCATTGGAGCAAAGGTGTGTGTGTTGGAGCAAAGAGCCATCAAAAGGGGACCTTCCAACATCAAGGCATGGGTTGTATTCTCCACTTTCTATTTCACTTAATACAGTAATCGATTTCTTCCCTATATAAGCATCTCGTCTTTTATTGTATAATTCCTTGATCATATACATGGACTTCATTAGAATGTATGTATCTTTGTTTTCCTTCATTGTTGGTTTGTGATTCTTAGATAGGCCTACCATTTTTCAAACACAAGGAAGGAGCTACAAAGGAAATACTAGCGAGGACAATCATCGTTTAAAAGGTACGCCACTTGTAACTCATTAAACTAGTTCCCATGATGACGAAGTTTAAGGAGAAGTGTGCATTTTGTTTTGTTTTGTTATAGTATCCAGTGGGATCTAGGGAGATCTATTTATGTCCGCATTTATCGATTAATCCAATAACAAAATTGGAGACCATACCGGGGATACAGCTTTCTTTTGGTTTTTTTCTTCTTATTTTCTTTTAGCTTGCCTTATTAAATTCATTCTCTAAGTCTGTGGGTGGTCCATCTGGACTCCCTGGGTCTGAAAGTATAGTTAGATTTTTGTCTTTCTTCCATTTTTTCCTTAGTTACAGAGATCATCACATCATACTATATAGACAGCTTGCGACGATCCTCTGATGTCGCACCCTGCTTTTGCAAACCAGTGCAACGATGTCTCACTGTGCTCTATTGGCATCCTGCGACGACCTTAGCTCGTCGCACCGTGCCCCACTGTTAGCCTGTGACGATTCCTGTAGGAATTGTTGGAGTGAGCCAATTTGTCTTTTTTCACCCAGTTTTGCCTCAATTTCCTGGGATGAACTTCTGATACCAGTGATTGATTGATTTATGAGTTTAAATCTTGCATTTGATTGGTTTTCGGTGATTGAAAGTATTTGTTTGTAAATTTTTCAAGTTTTGCTTTCAATTCTTGTCACAAGGGTATAATCTATGGATCTTGATCTGAGTGCTTATTTAACAAAGGGTCTTTGATTTAATTGAGGTTTTCGATTGATTTCACTTTTTATATTGTTTATTGATTGAGAAACATTTTTGTTTGCATTTGACGAAAGACTTTCCAATCATTTTCATTTTTGTCTACATTATGAGTTTGATTTGGGAATTGTGTTGAGAGTGTGTTAATTTTCTTGGATTACGCTTTTCTTTCTTCACTACATCTCTGATTTGATTTGGGAAAGGAAGAACTAAAGTCATTTATTATTTTTAGTAATCTTTCATAAGAAAATTATTTCATTCAAAATATTTGTTAAAGGAGAAAGTTGGAAAATTTTGTAGTTTTGATTGTTTGGGATTTTGTTCATTCAAGAATTGAGAAATTGTACTTCATAGCTTTGTACTTCAAAAAGAGATACCTTATCCCTACTGTAATTAGAGTTAATCGAATTGAAAGATTTGACATTCATCTCTTCTTGCATTTTATTGGGTCAAGGTCACATACATCATCAGTTTTATTCCCATCTCACTTTTGAGTAAACACCAACCTTTAAAATACAACATAATTTTAAAAATTATTAGCAACTTTTATTTTCTAGAAATTATTTTAACTAACATTAGCTAGGATAGCGCTTTGGAATAGGTTGTAAGGAACACTCTCCAAAGCATCAAAACAGACAATAGTATATTTTGATAGGGAGAGTTCAAATCCACTTGCTACATTTTGTTCTAGGAAGCCCTTCTAACAAAAGGGTCAATCATGAGGTCGCGTTAGGACTGGCAAAGTTGTTCACCCTGCTTTGTCGGTCTTAGGGTAGATATTGCATGTATTATTGGGGGTCACTTGAGGGTATACCCAAGATTATGTGTGGGAGCTTCTCGAGTTGATTTCAGGCTAGATACCTTGCCTTTGCGCGTGGATCAGACTGTCGACTATTTCCCTAGACATCATTGTTGTAATTGGTAACCTTAGTAGCCTATCTCTTTAGGGTATTTACACATGGTGACTATGGAGGGGAAAGTATTCATGGTAACTAGAATCGACGTTGGCCAAACTCACTCGGGCTCCTTGGAGGGTATACCTAGGATTATGTGTGGGAGCTTGCACCAGGGTGTAAGTCCGTTAAGAAGGTCATCAACATAACATTTCCACCCGCTTTATTCCAACCCCTTCTTGTCTTGATTTCACGACATTGGATTTCATAACCAACTAGTGACTTCGAAATAAGAAGGTTTGTTTGCTTGGTTTGATTTCTAGATTTTATTAGTGAGTGTTGTTTGTTTCTCTAGTTGGCCATAGATTTGTTTCGTTCTTTATTTGGTTCAACCAACATTGGCCTTCACCATTCATGTAGGATGCAAGGGCTACCTATGGAACATATGGAAGGTTACCTCCATTTTCTTCCTAACTCACCAGAGGGATCTCATGAGGGAGCAGTCAATAACAAAGTAGCCTCACAAGTTGGAAGTTCACACTCTTTAGAGGGATTCAAAAAAAATTCGGATTCTTTAGAGGAATTCAGACTTCCCCCAAATCTGTTATTGAGTATTAGACAAGATGAGCATTTGGTCAGGATGAACTAATCGGGAGAAATTGTTGTCGTTGAGAATATTGAAGTACCTAGTGGACCTAATGAAGAATCTAGAATAGACGATCCACTTTTTCAAAGTGAATCATTTAGAACCTCGACTCACACTGCTGGAATTTTTAATCCTAGCTCTGCCCCTTCTTCAGTGCGTGATATTTTTGGCGCACTAGGAACGAGTTCTAATCAACCTATGGCATCACAAATTTCTGAGACGTATGTAACCTATATAGTACCTTTATACCATTTTACTGGAATGACCAGTAATGTCACCACAGTTTCAGACCAATTATTGGTTGGTTCTCACTTAATTCTTCCTCTCCAGATGGCCCACTCTACTATGGTCCCACAATCTATGACCGTTTCTACTGGAAATGTGGTTGTCACTCAAGATCCTATTGGAACACCACTTCCACTTAGACCAAATCCGTCACTTCCCCCTGAGTATAACGCTTTGAATGCTTCCATTGCTATTCCTGCCCAGAATCCATCCAGAGGGTCTATACCTTTTATTCCTCCTGAGTATAATGTTGTGAGTCATTTTGTTCCTACACCTACCCAGGTTCTCTCCGGGGGCCCTTATGTCCCTCCTCCACCTCTGTTTGGAGTATCTGGCCCTAGTGGCTCCAATCCAGTTGGAGGCACCATCCATTCTGTCACTTCTGGTTTTCAGATTCCTATTGGGGGCCAACCTCAAGTTGGGGGGAAACCTCAAGTTGGAGTCCATAACCCAGTTTATGGACAAAATATACCTGTGTTACAATATCGACCTTGGAATCTTCCTTTCCAAGGGAATCAACAACCGTCTTGGGGGAAACATCCTCAAGTTAATTATTTTGTACCCTTTAATCTCTATCAACTATATCCAGGTTCTATGAATCCTACCTGGGGTCAAAATTTTCAGTCTAATGTTCCTTTCCAAGGGAACATACCTAATCAACCAAACCTCGTTGGCTATTTGAATAAAAAACCTCCACAACCGAATCTGTTAGGATTGTCTAACCATCTACAGACTGCTTATGGTCCTACTAGTATACCTACGATACTTCCTCCTCAAAACTACCAGTTTCCTCAAGTGAACAAACAATTTCCTTTTCTTGCCACTTTGAATTTACCGGATTTATCTAGGATTTTGAATGATCCTATTTTGCATTCTCCTTATTGGCCTGTCATACCAGAAAAATTACCATATGATATTCCTAAGTTTGATGGTCGATCGGGAGAAGACATAAATAATCACGTCATGACTTTCCATCTTTGGTGTTCGTCCAACTCATTGATGGATGACTCTATAAGATTACGACTTTTCCAACAAACTCTCACGAGTTCGACAACCAAATGGTACATTGAGGTACTACGAGGTTTATTTAATGACTTTAATACCCTATCCATGGCTTTCTTAACACATTATCAATTTCCAATTTGATATGAGACAGGAACCAAAATGTTGAGTTATTTTAAACAATCTTCTTCTACTCATATTTCTGATCACATCCATGAGTGGAGGAGGAGAAGACGCTTAATCAAAGTTCCCTTTCCTGGTCAATTATTGGATGAGTGGTTTACCAAATCACTCATTGGGCCTATAGCCCATGATTCTTCCATGTGTGGTGTTGTCACTGAAGAGCAAACGATTAGTCATGTTCAGTATCTAGATCTTGTTTATTCGCAAACGGACACACTTTACGACTTGATCCTTGACACCCCTCATCCTTCTACAAATCCTACCCAAACACCTCCAGTAGCTTCTCATGTCGTTGATGGCATGATTGGCACCTTTCATGATGAGACTCAGTCCACACAAGCCAGTCATACGAATCCCAAGTCTACTACTCCTAATGTACAAAATACTCCTACTCCTATTTCTTCCTCCGGTAAAACTTCTAAAGTTAATTCGATTCAATCTACACGTATCGGTAAAAATCAAAATAAAAAGAAAGGGAAGGGTAAGAATAAGGAGGACAAAAATAATAATCAACAATATGAGAAACCCAAAACACATCCAGCTAATGATAAAGATAAACGTAAACCTCGTTACCCTTTCCTTATTTGTGGTGACGATCATTATACGAAAGATTGTCCACAACGCGCTGAGGTTACTAAGTTCTTGCAAGGGACCGGGAATCCTTCTACACCTGTCATCTTGTCACAATTGTTTCCTTCTCAACAACAGGCCCAATTGGTCATTCATGACCAACCTTTTCCTTCTACCACGTCTTATGTCATTATGTGTACTTGTGACTCCAAGAAGATTGAAGTTGCAGTCGCAACTCGAGCCAAAGATTATTCTCCTTCAAAAGATAAAGTTGATGATTTAACACCTTCGTTGGTTCAACCTCCCCCCCCAACTTCACCTCCAAATGGTCCTCTTCATCTCGAATGACCGGGTCTCGATACAATTCTTTGTCCTCCTCCCAAGGGCGTTGTTCGAAAGTCTTCATTCAATCCTCACGCACGTGCTGCCCAAAACTACAGTATTGTAGAAGACCTTGCACAAGCACCCTTTGCGATGTCGAATCTCGAAGTCCTTCAAAGTTGTCCTACTCAATAGAAGGGGTTGTTAAAGGCTATTGGTGGAATTGATCCTACCGATACTAATTTAATAATGTTTGACTTGGAAGATCATATTCCATGGCTTCCTCCTCAATTAGCATTTTAGATCCAAGTTGTTGTGGAAAATAAGAATATATGTCGAACTATTATTGATGAAGGAGCCTCGACGTGCGTTATGTCCGTTACTTGTTGGGAAGCTATTGGCTCTCCTATCGTTACCAAGTCACACAATACTCTTAAGGCCTTCAATGGTACATGTTTTAAACCTTACAATGTTCTTCCTTCATTGTCTATTACGTTAGAAGGTAAATCAATCAGTGTCGAGGTTGAGGTCTTTGATGTACCTCTTTATTATAACCTTCTACTTGGTCGTAGCTGGATTCATTCCATGCGTGTAGTTGTGTCTACCCTTTTTCATTCATTACGTTTCCCGCACCAAGGAAAGGTCATTACTATCGACCAACTGGCCTTATTTAATTCTAATTCACATACGTGCAACGTTCCTTTTATCTCAAAGACACCTTCCGGTTATGAGAATGTCGGCGTGGTTATTTTAAAACATTCAACCTTAATGGGTACATTTCTTATTTCACTACCCGATATTCCTCCTCCTTTTGTTGCTTTGATTAACATGATATCCATCGTTGTTCGTGAAATCCCTGAGTCCTATGACCCATGGATAGTACCTAGCTCTGGTGATTATCTTTGTTACGACAACCAAATGCATTTAAGTCCGGTCAAATCAACTTATCAAGATATTCAATCGACAACTCCTTCTCCTCCTTCTCTCTGTGATACATCTCTTGATCCATTCTATGTGATCTTTCCTACTGATGAGATGATCATGCCAGTCATGTCTATGGAAGATACTCTATGGGACGATGGGCATCATCGTTCTATTCTCTTTTTAGAACGTGATACCATAGAGAGTTACCAATGGATTTCGACTCCGTGGACTGTTGTTGTTATTTCTTTTGTTCCTGAGTCAACACACGATGTTTTGTATGAAGGGAACTTGAGTAACATTTCACCTACTATTCCTCTTGACATATCAATTAAACCTCGAGTCATGGAAAATGTTCATATCGCTGCCTCATGTTCTACTAATGAGGTCCCCATTTATAAAGACCTTTTTCAAGAATTATGTGACGTTTTTTCTTGGAGTTATGAAGAAATGCCAAGTATTGATCCTGATATTGTTGTGCATGAGATTAAGACTTATCCAGATGCTAAACCCGTTCGATAGATACTTCACCCAGTATATCCACGTAAAGTTGCTGCTATCAAGCTTGAAGTTGAAAAACTTCTTAAGGCTGGCTATGTCTATCCTGTGGCTTTGACCGATTGGGTATCCAATCTTGTTCCAGTAAATAAGAAACAAGGCACGATCCACATTTGTGTAGATTATAGGGATATAAACAAAGATTGTCCTAAGAACAATTATCCAACCCCTTTCATTGACCAAATTGTTGACGACTGTGTCGGGAGTGAAATATTCTCCTTGATGGACGGTTTCTCCAGCTATAATCAAATCAATATTTTACCAATGGATCAACGCAAGAGTGCTTTTATTTTCCCTTGGGGAACCTTCGCCTACCAGAAACTACCCTTTGGTCTCAAAAATGTTGGTGTGACTTTTCAACATGCTATGTCTTACGATTTTCATGACATTAAGAACATTGTACAACCCTATCTAGAAGATCTACCGGTGCATTCCATGCGTTGATAAGATCACCCAACACATTTGTGGGCCATTTTTCTACACTTTCGTTATTATCGCATACGTTTGAATCCACACAATTGTGTTTTTTGTGTGGACTCTGACCGAATTCTTGGTTTTATTGTGTCTATACATGGGATTCAGGTAGACCCCTTGAAGGTTGAGGCTATTCTTAATCTACCTCCTTCTTCCACACTATGCCAACTCCAAAGTTTGCAAGGGAAGGCAAACTTTTTGCGTCGATTCATTCCCAATTATGCTGAATTAACGAAAGGATTTACTCGGCTCCTCAAGAAAGGTTTATGATTTTGTATGGGACGATACTGCAAACAAATAATTTGAATCTTTGAAACTCGCCTTAACCCGTACACCACTACTATTTCCACCTGACTATAGCCAATATTATTTCCTATACTTATCTTCTTCGGACTCCACCATTGCTATGGTATTAGTCCAAGAGGATGATTCACACGATGGACATGTGATATACTATTTGAGTTGGAGTCTCATGACGACCGAAACCAAATATTTACATGTGGAGAAACGGGCCTTGGCAGCTGTTCAATATGTTCAAAGTTTTCATCACTACATCTTATTATGCAAAACCACAGTCATTTCCTACTGCAACCCCGTGCAACATATCCTTACCCGACAATTGTTGGGGGGCAAGTACTCCAAATGGATAGTTATTCTCCAAGAGTTTGACTTGGAGTTTGAATGCGCCAAGTCAAAGAAGTCTTTGGTTTTTTCCGAATTGATATGTGACCTTCCCTCTACTGAGACAGAAAATGTGGCAGAGGATTCCTTATGTGACGAATCCCTCTTTTTGATCAGTTTTGATCATCTATCTCCAGACTCAAAATTTCCTGCCTGATATTTCTAGTACAGATCGTCATCGTATACGGTATCAAGCCCATCATTACATCATCCTTGGTGATACCCTTTACCGCCGTGGTATTGATTCCATATTTCGACGATGTCTCACCTACGATTATGCTAAGAAAGATTTAAAATATTGTCACTCCGGAGCATGTGGCGGTCAGATGTCTAGGTATGCCACTGCCCAAAAGATATTGCGAGCTAGTTATTTTTGGCCTTCATTGTTTAAAGATTGCATTACTGTCGTCCAAAAATGCCATGCTTGTCAAACTTATAACAATAAGATCCAATCTCACCCTACTCCTCTTCACCCTGTAGTTTCCATTGGTCCATTCACCAAATGGGGCATTGACTTCATGACATGTAACCCTCACTTAGCCAGGGGCATGGATACATTATTGTAGTTGTGGATTATTTCACTAAATGGGTCGAGGCGATGCCTACATTTGATAACACCAGGAAAAATACAACATTGTTCATATTCAATAATAGCATTACGCGATTTGGTGTCCCTCAAGCCATCGTTACTGATCACGGTAGTCATTTTCATATTTTATGATGTCTAAACTTACTTAAAAGTTGGGTCTTCTCCATGAAAACTCAACCCCCTATTATCCATAGGCCAGTGGCCAGGTTGAGGTAATTAACAAAGTTCTCACTACTATGCTTCGACGGATGGTAGGAATTCATAAGTCGAATTGGCACACGATGTTTTTCTTAGTATTATGGTCCTATCATACATCCGTTAAGTCTTCCACGAGATTCACACCTTTCCAGTTAGTTTATGGTATCGAAGCAATTTTTCCGATTGAATGTGAAATCCCATCTTTAAAACTGGCCTTTGAACTTCTCCCTAACACCTCTGCCGAAGAGGAACGTCTTTTGTATTTGATGCAATTAGACGAAACCCGTCATGATGCTACCTTATTTATTGAAACTCAGAAGAAACATGTCAAAGCCCAATATGACAAGCATGTCAAGCCACGTGTTTTTTTTTAAGGTGATCTAGTTCTTCTTTACGAATAAGATCGTGATTTGCTAGGGGCCGGTAAATTCAAGCCCGTGTGGCGGGGTCCTTATATTGTGAAATGAGTGTTGGAGAAGGGAGCTTATGAGCTAGTATATTATGATGGAATCTCTTTGAGTGAACCCAGAAATGGGCTTTACTTGAAGAAGTACTATTCTTAAATCATTTTTGTATGAGTGCTGTGTATTTTTGGTGTATCATACTCTTGTGTGATTTTTCGTTGTCTGGTTCCACCTTTCGACTACTCACCTTGCATTGTTCTTGGTTTCCATATGTTGGCATCTTCACTACCCTACATTGGCTTCGTTGATGTCGCTAGTCGCAATACTCAAAACTTAGCATCTATTGCTTGGGAAATCTATGCACCTACAGATGAATTGATCAGTCTACATGGTGTTTTCCTTGGTCATGCAACTAACAATGTCACAAAATACAGTGCAATCATCGAATTATTGATCAACGTTGTTTCATTTGGAATCCGTCATCTTATTGTATGACTCAATTCACAGTTAGTAGTACTATAGTTGAGTAACGTCTATTTCATCCAGAGTCCTACTTTGTTAAGGGTATATTTATGAATTCGCCTCTTTGAACGTCATTTTGATTACATTGAATATCAACACATTCCTAGATGTCTAAATACATTAACAAATGCATTGGCTAATTATGTGTTAGATAGACAATTGAGACATTTATAAAATCCAATCACATTTTTGTACATAAAACAAGTAAGCCGATAGGAGCCTCATATTAATAACGGTAAAAGTTTACAAAAATTGTTTTTGTCTGAAGACCAAAATATCAAAAACATGAAGCACATGACTTCATATACAACAGAGCATCAAGAATGTTGCTCGCTATAACACACAACTTCCCATGCNTAATAAAGAGAAATCACTTTAATATTTTAAGTGATTCATTTTGGGGGGAATGGATCATGACCCTTGATCTTGAAAAAGTCAAGATCTAATCTTAGCCTTTGGATTTAGGGTTGGGGAAGGTGAAAAGACACTTTGGAGGGAAAATGTCATTTTCAGATTTATAAAAGAATGCACTAGGTAGTGTGCAAGACACATCGAGAAGATGAGAGGAGTTGAGTGATAGAGATTTCTAAGTAAGCTTGAGAGAGGAAAGTGAGCAGCTTGGAGGGCACATTTCCTAACAAGAAGGAGGGCACAAATCCCAAGAAATATATTCTATTTTTTTGGCCGAGTTATTTTTCTGCTGTAAGACGTCGTACTGTATGGATCCATACAGTTCGTACAACCATATGGATTTGGCACATAAATCGAGGTAGTTTTGGGCATGGTTTTCGAGTTGAATTTTAGTATTTTGTTTCTTGTTTCTGGTCCATACAAAATAGTCCATAAAACTAACCGTTGGCATGAAAATCGAGGTACGAAACATGTCATACAACAGTACAGATTTGGCACGAAAAATGAGGCATAATTTGGTGGGACTGTTTTGGTGTTGTGAGGTATTTTCCTTGGCTGGAAATGTGTATGTGCTGTTGTTTTGTACTTTCTTGAAGCTGAATAATAATATCTCTCTCTATCACTCATTGGGTTTCCCCACATTGGGGTTTTCCCTAGATTTTGCCTAAATTTATAAGTTTTATGGGTTGTTGTCCACTGTGTTTATTTTCGTTGCATATTTGATTAGCAATGTGTGTTTCTGCTTATGGAAATTTATGAATGCGGGTTTATGCATTTATGAAGTTTATAAAGACAATTGTCTCTAGGTTTCTAAGTGTTTGACAGAATATTAGCTTGTTGATTTTTTTCATTAAAAATATGCATGGTATCAGAGCTTTGTCTCCGATAATGGGCAGTGTGATTTTTGGGCAAAAGGGTG
This sequence comes from Picea glauca, assembly GCA_000966675.3. Classification (NCBI taxonomy): domain Eukaryota; kingdom Viridiplantae; phylum Streptophyta; class Pinopsida; order Pinales; family Pinaceae; genus Picea; species Picea glauca. The sequence continues at coordinate 328,508 of JZKD02S1622005.1, read as the reverse complement.
TGATTGTTTTCCTTGAGTTGTGACAGGGAATATGGATGAAAGCATTAGATATGAGGATAGGTTTGATGGCATTTCCAATCATTTGCAGTGGAAGGTTCGACTGTCAAAGGTTCTCAAGAAGAACAAAATTTATAACTATGTCAACTCTGTTGTGGCACCTCCTGCAACAGATCCTATTGCTTTGGACTTGCATGATGTAAGGAAGCCAAAGCTCAGAGGATTATTTTGGATGGGGTGAAGGATCACCTTATCCCACACTTGGATGAAAAAAAGACTTCCAAGGAGATGTGGGATGCACTTGAAAACTTGTTTGAGGTGAAGAACGAGAATAGTAAGATGGCCTTGAAGGCTAAGTTGCATGATACCAAGATGGGGAAGGAGGAGAGTGTCTCTTCTTATCTTGCCCAGTTGGCTCAAGTAAAAGATGAGCTGGAAGCAGTTCAATAAGTCATTACAGATTCTGAGTTGGTGAGGATAGCCTTAAATGGATTCACCAAAGAATGGGAAGCCTTCGTGAAGTGTGTGGTGGGATGTGAGCATCTACTAGATTGGAGCAGACTGTGGGATGATTTCACTCAGGAGGAGATCCAGGAGAGATCTCCGAGCAGTGAACATAAGACAAACATAATTGATGAGAATGTTGCTCTTACTGCAAAGAGCAAGAATAAATGAAGTTTTGGAAGGGACTTGAGTAAATTTAGATGCTATTGTTGTAACCAGTTGGGGCACCTTGCCTCGCATTGTCCTGAGATGAAGAAGAATATGAAGTCAGAGGGGCCTGAGACAGCTACTACAGAAGCCATGGAGGACTTTTCTACAAAATACGAAAAGGAATTTTCTTTCGTGACCCAAGTTTCCAGTGTTAGTAGCGGAGGATTTGGAGGTGATATCAAATGGATTGTGGATAGTGGATCCTCTAGCCACATGACGAGAATCTGATGAGTATTCCTAGATTTCACAGAGATTGGTCCTGGCCAAAAAGTGGTAAATGAAGGTGGTATGGAGAAAGTTGTACGTGGAGTTGGGAATGTTAGATTCCAACTCGAGTTTGAGAGACTCTTGGAGCTTGATGGAGTTCTCTTTGTTCCAGGGTTAAGAGTTAACTTTCTCTTAGTCTCAACCTTGGAGGATGTAGGATATTGCATATTGTTCAAGAGGGAACAAGACTTTATCTACAGGAAGGGAGTGGACCCGATAGAGCTGCAGTTGATCGGTAACCAGCTGGACAGGTTGTATATGCTGAGAGGACAACCTTCAGTGTATGATTCAACGTCGGATGAGGAGCGTGAGGAGGCTTCTAAGACTGCGGTGGAACCAAGGATTCAGTCTTGCATTCTAAGAGAAGAGAGTGAGTCTCTTCTTAGCAATGGAAGGAGGCTTAGCCAGGTTGATCAAACCAATGCTCAAGATGAAGTGAGCTTAGGGTTCCAGGATGTTTCCGGGAGAAGATCTTCTAGTTTGAGTTTTGTGTAGGTGTTGAGGATGGCTCCAGGTTCAGAGGGAGCTCATACAGAGCACAGTGTGATGGAACCAGATGATAGTGGTGGCAAAGAGTATTTCCCTCGCTAAGAGGGAGTGTTATATTTTTAACTCGAGAGGTACTACGCATGTTTTTTCTTGTATGCAGATGTTACCTCATATTTACACTACCAGGCACTTAACTTTGTAATAGGTTTTTATAAATTTGTTTTAAGTGGTTCTTTTATTAAAGTGTACCTTCTAATTTTAAAGTGACTTTATTTTCATAAAGCACTTATGTAATAAAGTGAAATCACTTTAATATTTTAAGTGATTCATTTTGGGGGGAATGGATCATGACCCTTGATCCTGAAAAAGGAAAGATCTAATCTTGGCCTTTGGATTTAGGGTTTGGGAAGGTGAAAAGACACTTTGGAGGGAAAATGTCATTTTAAGATTTATAAAAGAATGCATTGGGTAGTGTGCAAGAGACATCAAGAAGATGAGAGGAGTTGAGTGAAAGAGATTTTCTGAGTAAGCTTGAGAGAGGAAAGTGAGAATCTTGGAGGGCACATTTCCCAAGGAGAATGAGGGTACAAATCCCAAGAAATATTTTCTATTTTTTTGGCTGAGTTACTTTTCTGCTATGGGAGGCTGTATTGTACGAATCCGTACAACCATATGGCTTTGGCACAAAAATCGAGGTAGATTTGGGCATAGTTTTTGAGGTGAATTTTAGTATTTTGTTTCTTGTTTATGGTCCATACTGAACAATCTATACAACTGACTGTTGGCATGGAAATCGAGGTATGAAATAGGTCGTACAACAATACAAATTTGGCACGGAAAATGAGGTAGAATTTGGTGGGACTGTTTTGGTGCTGTGAGGTATTTTCCTTGGCTGGAAATGTGTATGTGTTGTTGTTTTTTACTTTCGTGAAGATGAATAATAATATCTCTCCCTCTCTCTCTCTCATTGGGTTTTCCCACATTGGGGTTTTCCCTGGCTTTTGCCTAAATTTATGAGTTTTATGGGTTGTTGTCCACTATGTTTATTTTCGCTACATATTTTCTTAGCAATGTGTATTTCTGCTTATGGAAATTTTTGAATGTGGGTTTATGCATTTATGAAGTTTATGAAGACAATTATCTCTAGGTTGCTAAGTGTTTGAAAAAATATTAGCTTGCTGATTTTTGTCATTAAAAATCTACACCTGGGTCATTCCCAACGAAGTAATCTTCTTCTTCGTGCTCCCGTTCGCACCATTCCAACATCTTGACTGTGGACGACCTGCCAAGGAACCATAAAAATATATTAGCAACATAATTTTATTTCTTGGGGGTTTTCCCTTGTTGGGTTCATCTTTTTAAATTTTGGGTTGCGGTCGTCGTAGGCCTGTGCATTCGCACAGTGCATCGTCGTCGCACCCTAGCTTTAAGGTCACCTACGATGATACTATATCGTCACAGGTCCTAATGTAGGGCACCTGCGACAATCACAACGCATGGGTAACCTCAAAAAATCTACCCAAAACACATTTTTAACCAATGAAAATCAATTTTTAATCCATGAAAAGATGAAGGAGATGGATTTTACATTTTCTACAAAGACGATTCGTGGAATGATCCATCATGCGCTCCGCAATCAACACTTGAAAATCGAGGTAAAAAGGGGGCTTGGAGAAATGTTTGGGTGAAGTTACAAATGAAATAGTGAAATGTGTTTTTTTACCTATTTTATTAACTTTTATTACTTTTCATTTGTATATTATATTATTTTTTATGCTTTGTCCAAACCCTAAAGTCCTAACAACTTTGCAAGTGATTGATTTTTGCAGATTGAAAAGTCTAGAGGTGAAACGTTAGAACAAGGTGTTGGATCATGTTGTCATTGATGCCAATGGTTTGATTGATTGACGTCATTGATTGATTGATGTCAAAGGATTGATTGATTGATAATTGATGTAATGTAATATGTATTTTCCTTGATGAGAATGCATAAATGAAGATGGATCAATGAGTTGTCAATAATATGATGAAGATGGATCAATGAGATGTCATTGATATATGATGAATATTGATTGATGTGGTTTCATTGGTATATGATGCATTGTTGGAAAAATGTATAGATGACTCATTATTGTCTTATCATGATTGATAAGGTGCACAAAGGGATGAACTCCAAAGTGTTCCCCTTATGGTGAAAGCCCTCATGGGAAGACACTTTGCGGATTGAGTTATCCTAGAAGAATGGTTGGAGGACCCATGCTCTCATTATTGTCTTATCATGATT
>JZKD02S1622005.1:305945-324747 GCA_000966675.3 Picea glauca | reverse complement strand
GTTCAATCTATGCAGCTTCTATTGATGGATCTTGAAGCATGTGCATTGTTGTTGGTAATACCAATGCTCCATAAATCTACTGTCAGTAAGCACTTGATTTGTGGAGGGCACGATTTGTGGAGGGCGCGATCTTGTTTTGTGTCAAGTTGATGCACTGTAAATTTAGCATACATAGTACAGCTGCTACGCCAACTTATTCTTCTTTTCTCTCTTCACCAGATACCATATCCGCCAAAAAATGATACCATATCCGCATGTAAACGATATTAATGTTCTTGTGTTGTACGCAGATGCTCTCTTTACCAAATTTGCCCAATGTGAAGAAGAGAGATCGCACATGTACAATTTGTTTTCACCAGAGATCTTGGATCTGAATTGATGTGGATCTATTTCCTTTTCCATATTCAAACATAAAACAGATTGGTATCCTCCCAATGCGAATAAGAGAAGAAAAACAATGGCTAGAGCTAGATTTTTTTTTTAATTTTGACAAAACTAGATTGCCATATTTTTACATACCTGCAACAACTTACATAGATCTTGAAGCATTGAAGCATGGAGATTGATATTTATAAAAAGATATATCTATTTAAAAATAAATTTCCATATTTACATAGATCTGAAACAATTAAAAATAAAAATAAAAAAATCCCTCTACTTGGATAAAAATTGGTCTACTTATTAAACAAAGTAGATCTAATTAGAAAATAATCTCGAACGAGAACAAAGAAATAATAGATCTCATACAAAAACTTTTAACTGCTAAAAATGATGATTTATCTTATCAAAATTTTCAAAAACCAAGTGTTGTAATCAAAATGACCTTTTCCTTATTGAACTAATAACAAAAATACCTCGTTATTGTTGTCCTTGAATTTGAAGAGATCTTGGATGATGTTGTGGAGAATAATCCATTACCGTTTCACCATGGCTCTGATACCATGTTGACAAAGTGTCCTCAGACACATAATTTTATTGATAAGGAAAAATTTATTACACCCTGAAGCGAGGACTCATAATCAACTTATTAACCTCACTTGAAGAAGGAGCTTGTTTATATAGCTCAACTCTAAACTAAAAACTAGGAGAACAACCAATCACATAATCACATGAGTATGATAGGTGTCCTTTACATAGAAGCTAAGTGTCCTTATCTTAACAAACTAGAATAAACTAATTTCTAAAAACATTTATACTAGAAAATACTTAGACTATAGAACTTTAGGATTATGAGGCTAACAATATGGGAGGGTTTCTAGACTCAAATTTGACTCACACACCCACTTATTTCCATCATCAATTCATCGTGTAAACCATAAACCCTATTTTTCTTTCAAAGTACACAAATTGGTTGACACAAGTTTTAAGTTTGCATCATCCTTTTTTCATTTTTATTTCAGGTTCTACATTGTATATACAATGTATGTGTGTCATAGTTGTGATGAAAAATCCCTCTTTTCGTTCATTGTTTAATCAACACCATAAAAATATGCATGTCGATATGGTGTTGTATCAATGTCGATAACCAACTTTTGAATTAAAGAGGGCCATGCAATTTTTTAGGATTCTACCATGCAACACACGTAGAAAATATAAGAGAAATTCCATCATCCATAAAATGGTCAACTAATGGTTTTGACTAGATTTGGTGAGGTACAAAAATCCCATAACATGATGTAGATAATACATGAATTTATGATGTTTCCAGGTATGAATAATTGAATGTAATAGGTGAGGAAAATTAAGGTGATAATTATTTCCCCCTAATATGTGAGGTTAAGAGAAAATCATATAGTCTAAATACATCATGTTTTTCTCACCCAAATGTCGTGAAAACACAATGTTGAGAGTGAGAAGAGAATATGAGTAGAAAGGATTGTCTAAAAACTAGTAATGGATAACACTTTCAAAACAAAAAAGCACAATGTGGGGTGTGAATGAGGCGGGCATACCCATGCTCATGAATACGTCTCAACAAAGTTCAATATAAGATCATGGGAATATGGGGATAGATCAAATACATATCAATAATGAATTCTACATCATGTCTAAACACATGTGAAGGAACAATGGAACCGATGGGGGTGAAAATTATAACAACTGAAGCCTGATTATAATAGAGAGGGATTGAGATATGAAAAGAGTTGACCAGAGCAAAGCTTAAATTAGTGGATCAAAATAACTATTGAATAGATCCAATCAAATTCAAGGAATTGCAACTAGAGTTGGATGACTATAACCAACACTGAGTGGAACATGTATAAAGATACCTAAAATGTTACTCCCACTTGGAGGCTCAATAAATACTTTAAAGAGCCATACAAGTTCAATGGTATTCAAGTAGAACTAGGACATATGAACCATCAATGTGTATGAATTTAAATCATGTGATGATGAGTTGGGATTGAGCATGTGATAAACTACCAAGTCAAGAAGCAATGGTGAATCTCCTTGCCTATTTCAAGGTTACATATCAATGATATAAATGGGTATGACATACATAATACCTTTAAACCAATCCCTTAGAATAAATGTGTTGAAGTTCGTAGGTAGAGGTCCACTAGAGACAAGAAATGATAGACCCTATAGAAACTAACATGAGGTGCAACATATCATGAATCAAATGTAGTTAATTAAGAGGGACAATAATGGATGATGAGGTGATCACTGAGAAAGGGACTCAAGGATTTTCTTGGGAAAATCATAACAAACAAGGATGTCTTGGGTAGTGACTATAAAACACCAAGAGATATGGTCAACAATAAGCAATGGAATTTTGATTATAACTTCGAGTGTAAATAGGATTGAAGACCATAAAATACAAATCGAGATTACAATGGTCGAAGATAGGTGTAAGAAAATAATGGATGAATATGGATACATTGCAAGAAAAGAGATAGGTGACATGAGCGAGTGCAACCAAGTGGTTTGATCCTAGATGAGTGGAATGAATGATGGTAAATGGAAGATTTGATTTTATAATAATGGGTTTTGAATGGGAATAATACTTTATCTGCAGTTTTGAATGGGAATAATACTCATTTATGGTTTTGAAAGAGATATTTTATTTTGAACATTATATCTCTGCAGTTTTGAAGAAGACATTTTATTTCGAACATTATATCTCTATGATTTTTCATGGGAATAATACTTCTATGTGGTTTTGGACCTATTTTTTACGGGAATAATCTCTACAGTTACTCTTGGTGATGTGAACCATAATACTTCTATGTGGTTTTTGAACTCTCTGTGATGGGAATAATCTTTTGGGTTTTGAAATCTCAGTGACAGGAATAATGTTTGTGGTTTTTCCAGTTTTGAATAATTTTTAGTTCTTGCTTCTTCCATCCGGTGAACAACTGGGTGTGTGTGTGTGGATCAGTCATGGATTCTTCAACCCGTTGAACACCTAGACATGTGAAATCAAATGAATGAGTTGTTACTTTGATTCAAATTTAATTTAAAATATATTTATAATTTAGTAACGTGTGAAAATTAAAGAGATTCAATTACAGACAATGGAGGATAGGATTCAATAAATGGAAAAACAAAAACAATCAACCCAAGAAAGAGAGGTTGAATAAAATCACAACTTGAGATATAGGATTAAAGAGCTAGAAGAAAAACTTACCAACAATTTGACCCACAGTAATCTGGAAAACAAATTGGATATCAAACCCATCAAAGAGGAAATGAATAAGCTAATCGAAATGGACCATGATCATAATAAAAGAGCCTTGAACCTCATAATTTTTAGTATAAAATAACAACAAGAGGAGGATACACTAGAAATAGTAAAAGAAGAATTAAAAAATAAATCACAAATTGAAACAACACACCTCATAGAAGCAAAGAGGCTAGGAAAAATAATTGATCATAAAGATAGGTTGATTTGTGTCAAAGTAAGTTGTAATGACCATAAATATAGCATACTCAATAAATCTTCAAGCTTAAAAGGGTTAGGAGTATTTATAAATGAAGACCTCATTCCCGAAGACCAAGTTGAATTAAGAAAGGAAGTTCAAAAGGTAAAAGAATCCAAGAAAGAAGGAAAATGGGAAATAATTAGAAAACAAAAATCTATTGTTAGGGATAGAGACTAGAAGGATAACATTAAATAGGAATTTGGGACACTTGGGATCCTTTTTTGGAACTGTTGTGGGTTTCCCTCATACAAAGGTCCTATGATAATTTGGATCTCGAGTGATATTGATATTATTTGTCTAGTTGAAACTTGGGACCATGAAGAGTCTAAGGTCCCTAACATAGAATGATGTGTCATGTGGTCGGCATTGAACAAAAAATCCCACTATAGAGGGATAGGAGGCATATATTGTTATATTAGAAAGATCATTTCTCCTCACATTCAACTTCATAAGATCAACCCTCTCAATCAGTACATTTGGATAGAAATTTCAAACACCAATTCTAAGAAGATGTATATAGAAATTTGCTATTTTTCACCTATTAATTCTACTTTTTATAAGAAAAACAATCAAGATAGCAATCATCCCTATAATAATTTAGAACAAGATATTTATAGTTGTAAAAATGAAGGTAATATCCTCCTGCTAGGAGACTTTAATCCTAGGACTACAACTAACCAAGCTACTCTTTTAAGAAATGATTCCAACCATAATCCTTTATGGCTAGATGAGAACCTTGTTTTATCTTATAGCCACAAAAGAATCTATGAAAACCTAATTGAGAACTTGTTTGGTAATGAGTTGGTCAAGCTCTGAAACTCTCAAGACCTTATAATTTTCAATGGAGTAATGAAGTGGCCAAACTCCAACCAGATGAATTGTATTCATGGGATAGGTAGTAATGTCGTAGATTATGCCATATATGATATCCTTGTTTCCAACAAAATAATAAATTTTGACCTTTTTTAAATGAACATGAACCCGACTCTAATCATAGACCTTTAACCCTAATTTTGAACTTTTCTATGCATAGGAGCACCATTGAAGAGAATTTTGATAATAAAAGGCAATTGCACTTTGACAAAAGTAAAGTTGACCTTTTCTTAAAGGATTTAAATAGTGAATTGCATCTCCTAACTTATAAGGACAACATTGAAGAAATCTATCATAATTTTACAACTACCCTTTTCACTTCAACAAGTTCTTTTTCAAGATGTCATTTAAAAATAATAATAGAACAACCAAACCTTGGTACGATAAAAAAATGTAAATTTTCTAGGAAATACATTAGGGATGCTTCTAGTGAGTCCTTAAAACTTTATAAGATCAATATGTACAAATCCCCAATTAAAAAGGATAAAAAGGTATTATATCAATAAAAGGCAAGAACACCTTTCACAATTATCTAAGCTAGATCCTAAGAAGTTCTAGAGGTAAATTCTATTCCACATTACTAAAGAAAATAATATGGCTCCCTTAAGAGACTAGAATTCCTAAGTTAAAAGCCTTTACAAGTTCCCTAATGCCATGGACACCATTCCTATTGTCCCTACAAAGGATGAAGTTTTTTCTTTGAATGACATAGTGTTTAGGTTTATGCGGCTTGCAAATGGAAAATCTAAGGACATTGAAGCATACCAAAATAAAAAATTTAAAATCAGAGGGCCTATTGTTGGCACCCTATAATGTCCCCAACTAGGCTAGGTGGAGATATTATGTTTCTGCCCCGAAATTATTGTTTCTCTTAAGTGAATGTGTTGTTAAATTATTATAAGATAACTTACTCAATGAGAAATATTATCAATTAGATAGAAATCATCCATTACACAAGATTAGAGCAGATAACCATGGCATCTTATTATGGATGGAATCTCCCAAAAACTAGTACAATGATAACTAATGGTTGTAATTACAGTTGCAGAATATTACAAAGCACACAAACTAATGGTTGTGAGGAAGCATCACAATCTACTACAGAAACAACACAAGAAACCTAGAATGATGCCAATCTATGAATCCCAAGGTTTTCCAAGCCCTACATTGCTCTACTCTAGTAACGTCTATTTTGCAGGCAATCCTCCAAACTCTTTAGAACACCTTCATAGACCCAATATGTTGAAAACCCCCAATATACAAGGGTCCTTGTAGGACACCTGTGGGGTGTCTCGTGAGGCCTTGTGGGAAGACCCTTTCTCAGCCCGTGGGGATTCCTCATGTTACAGATACATGAATCCCTCTGATACATGTGGATATGGTGAATGGTCTTCTCTTGAAAATTGTCGCAAATGCCTCATACAAACTGATATGCTTCAAAATCTCTCTCCAAAATAAATTCAAGAACCACAATGAAATCAAAGAGAACTCTGGATGAATCCCCCTCTTTGTCTAGCTAGGGTGGATATTGCACCACCGAAACTAAACCTGCAATGGAAGGGTTTTTCCCAAAACCCTAATGAAAACATTGGCTACAAGAGAACTCAATAAAATATCAAATCATAATACTAAGGGGAATGATTGCTCCTCTATTTATCCTTCCTTTGGACCTTTTGTATCGTCCCCCTATTTTGACCAAATCAAATATTCATTTTATTTTCCCTCCAATTCCATTTAAATATAATTTTTTGTTTTATTTAATGTCACTATTAGGGTTTGCCAATATTTTTACATAGTGACACCAATTAAACCACCTTGACTCCATTTCTCCCTTTTTTACTATATCCTATGGCAGTCGTATAGGAGAATGAGTCACCTTCTTTCATGGTCAATTGGAATGGGACATTACACACCCAAATTTTTGGGTCCGTTTTTGCACGCGAGCTCAAACGAAAGTTATGCGCGCTCATCCAGTATTTTTGCGAGCACCTAAGGAGAAGTGAAAAAGAATGCCATAGTGTGCGCATTGTATTGGGTTTTGTTGAGCAGTGTGTCAAGTCTAAAGGCATTCAAAGGTGTGTCAGTCCGAGTTTTTTCAGTTGGGCCCGTTGGTCCGATTTTTTTCAATAGTTCCAAAAATCAAGAAGAAGCTCGCTAGAAGAAAGAAAGGAATCAACAGGATATCTATTGGAATGATTACTACGAACAACAGATGAATATGTGGCATAGGGAAAAGATGAGTTGGCCAGGGTAGTTAATATTTCCTCTAATATAGAGAACCTATGTGGATCCATGACAAGTACCATAAATGTCTGTGGTTGTTAGATCAGACAAGCGAATGAAGCAAAGTAGTGAAGGACAATGCTCTCCAGAAAAAGAAGATATAAAAGAGAGATCTCAACTCGAAAAAGAGGTTGGTTAATTCAGAAAGGCATCAGTACCAGAGCTCTGATTTATCCTATGGAAATCTTGTGTTGTATGAAGAAGTCTCTCGTGTCTTGTATCTATCTGATTCTTAATGTTTAGTGCAAGGTGCATTATGTTGTATTCTCATTGTTTTTATAGTAATGAGATGAAGTCTTATGTTGTGAAACTCAGTTATTCAACACATTGTATATCTATAATATGATGGAATACATTCAGTAATACAAATATAAAAGTTATGTTCTATTTTGTGCTTGTGATGAATCAGTAACACTTGTGTGTGTATTTTTTTAATTATCAGTCCTTATTGGATTATCGGATAGGAGTTACATGGATTTAATTTGCAGTTTTGTTAGTTATGTTTGATCCTCCATCCCCAACACAAGACCTTATGGTATTTGTGATCCTATTTTCATCTCTGGTGAGACATTCCTCAGCCTTGTCTGAGGATTGATATATCGGTGCTTAGGTTTTTTTGTTGGACATGCTCTGAATGAACCCTCGGTCTTAAAACCCCCAATTTTATGGAGGTCATTTCATGTGCATGCGAGTACTAAAGAAACAACACTACATAACTTAACACCAAAAAATGGTTTTGTTGTCAGGACCTGAAGTCTTGTTGATATTGATGGAGGAAAAGAGAAATGTTGTGGAGTTTGTTTAAAGAGGATATTCAAGACTGGATAGAAGCGAAATAGGATGAGTTTTCCCTATGAGAGACGAAAGGATTGTGGGTAAACATGAAAGAATGGAAAGGTATATATCTTTACTCTTATCTACATGAAATATTTTTCACAGAATTTCCATGTTTGTTGCATGAATGGTTAAAAAGAAAAACATGTATTAATTTTCCTTTGTTACCATCGGAGTTGGTAGTATGGGATCAAGCCAAGCTTGATATTTTAAAGGCCTTGGATAACAAGTGGAATCGGGGCATTGATTTTTGGTTTTTCTGGGTAAAGGAAGGATATATTGTTGATTTTTCTAGAGAGTATAGATATTCTTTCATTGAGGCTGAAAGAAAGTTTAAAGAAGGTCCCAGAAAGAATATGTTAGAAGAGATCCCCCTTTGGATCAAGAAGTAGTTCGTAGAAAAAATAATGATGTGCATGGATCTTGATAAGATGGATGAGTAAACCCCCTAGTGTTGGGGGGGTTATGGAAAAGGTGGGGGAAGAAGAGCCAGAGTATGGATCCAGTAAGGAGTATCCAAGAAGTTATTGAGATGAGGTGAGCAATGGAATGGACCCAAAAGAGCAGAGGAGAAAAAGCACTGAAATATATGCAAGAAGAGATGATTTGAAGGAGAGAGCTGAGAGGAAGAATAAAGAAGAGTTAGCCAAGGGTGCACAATGAGGTTTCAGGTTCAGAATGATGAGGAATCTCACACTAGGAAGTGGTGTGGGAGAGGATGGTATGCCACAGTGGAAAAAAAGTAAGGGCGTGCCTATGAAAAGGCTTGGAATCGAAGATACCAGTAGTGATAGTAGTGGTAGTGAGGGCCTAGGTGATCAAGCATGTACCCTTTGGATATTGTGGTATGCCACAAAATTGAGAAGAATAAGAGAGAATTTTTAATCAAGAAGAACATACAAAATATAGTGAAGAGGTTGAATTTGAAGAGAGGAAATAAGTGACGACATGGGGGAAGGAGAAGGTGAAGACAGTAATACTTTACCCCAAGTGATGGTGGTGTGGAAGGATCTAGGAAATAACACTTGGAAGAGTGTAACTACCCTTGGTCCCAAGATGTCCAGTCAATATAGTATGGTGATATTTCCCATGTCCCATGGAATGGGTAAATATGATTTCAAACAACACTAGTTCACATGCGAGGTGATCTACTCTATAAAGAGATTTATAGATGAGGTGGATAAGATAGCGCAAATGGAGACTACATTCAGGGATTAGGACATGATGTGGTAAATTAAATATAAGGCTAGTGTGTCAGCAAGACAGAAGAAGTCCTTAGTCAATATCAAATAGGATCTGCTTCAGGAATTTTAGAAGTCGAAGTCAAAATCCCACTGCATTTCAGATATCAAGGAAATCAATTAGAAAGGAGAGACAGTTTGGGACTATGACCAATGGTTCAAAATATTGTTGGATAGGCTAAAATTACAGATCTAAGATGTGCAGCACAAAGAATGCTTCATTGTGGGGTTTCTACCCCATATTCGAGTCCCTCTCACCCAACAAAAGGTGACGACTCAGGCCAAGGTAGTCAAGATTGCGATGAGTTTGGAAGAAACACCTGGAGGTGCAAATTTTTTTTGGGGTTGGCGCAGGTTCAGTCACAACTGGCCAACCTAACAATCCAATTGCAAGATATTGACAAAGCTAAATTTGTTCACGAACATGTGTGGTGCACTACATGTCGCTTAGAAACGCATCAACAATATGAGTGCCCAGTCCTTTTGAATTATTTGGTGATTGGTGCGTCGAGTCCATTTCCCTATGGACAATCAAAATGGTATGAAATATGTTGACAGTGGGGCCATGTTCCATCCCACTGCCTCACCTTACAAAAATATCAAGAAACAAATCACACCCCCTTCTGTGAATTTTGTAAATATGTCAGCCATGATATCAGCAACTGTCATTCCCTCCAAATGATGCAAGATAACACTCGAGATGCAATCCAGGTGTAAGAGGACAAAAGGGTGGTGAGCGCAGAGCCAACGATTGAGGCAGATATTAAGGAGTACCTCAAGGTGGGTATGGGCACAATCGTGGATGAGGATATGGTGGAGGAGGCGAAAATCCCCCCACATGCTTCAATTGAAATGATATTGGTCATGCCTCATGATTCTACACTAAGTTGCATGTGCTCTGTGCATACTATTATAGTCCTGAACATGTAACTGAGGATTTTTAAGACTCACTAAAAAAGTGGGAGGACAAGAAGGGTAATTGTAACATGGTACATGTTGAGCCATGCAAAAACAAGAAGAAGAAGGGAGAAGGGAACATCTAAGTAATGACTCGTGGAGGGGTGAAGATAGGGGCATATTTTGAACACGAAGAAAGTTTGGGTAAAAAAGAAGAGGGTAATATTAGTATCCCCCTCCTAAGTTTGACGCGGCTCAGCAGAAGTAGTTTTACATGATGTGCAGTGAGCCTTGGAGGAAGAGCGAGTGTGTGAGGAGATAGAACATGCGAATCAGAGGTCCCTTTAAGAGGAATGGATCTAGGAGGAAGTTTAAATGGAAACACAAAGGTTGATAGAAGAATCCCAGATCCATGAAGAAGTACGATGGGTGACACAGAGGTCACTGGAGGAAGCCCATGCACATGAATAACTACAGTGCACGATGCAAAAATATTTGGAGGAAGCTTGCCTGCGTGAAGAAATCCAACATTCCATCCAAAGATCAATAAAATAAGCACGTAGAAAGACTATGTTACAATGCGTTCAACATGAATCCTATGAACAATTCCAAGAAGAATTGTAATGCACAGAATCCTTGTGTGACTTTGATCGCATGGAAGAAGAAGAATATCAAGTCAATACCTTCTTTCATTTTTGTTTGTATTTGCTAAGAGATATAAAAGTTGTGAGAGAGTTGACTTGGATGTTAAAATTATTTCATGAAATACCAAGGAGAGGAGACCACCATTGTCGTTCCATTACCAAAAAGGGATGTCTTCCAAGTCAACAAAAAAAAGTGCATTGCCCAAGAGTTGAAGATGACCATATATCTTGGTGGGTATGATATGGATGGAGTCATGTTCGATCTAGGATCCAATGTGAACATTTCACCCAAGAAGTCCTAGGAAGTGATGGGGAAACAAAAGTTGGTTTGTAACCCATCCAACTTCGATTATCCAACCAGTATAAGATCTACCCTATTGGTCGGCTAGAGCAGGTTGAGGTAAATATAAAAGGGGTAAAAATGAAGGGTGAATCTGAAGTCATTGAAATCATGGATGAATCAGATCCCTACCTTTCATTTCTAGAAATCGACTGGGCCTTTGACAACAATTCAATATTGAATTTGAAGAAGATCCAAATTTCATTTGATACTGACACCTTATGTGTGGTCGCACCACTAGATTCGTATGAAGGTTAATGTTGCAATGAGCCTATCGAAGAGGATGCACAGAGATTGAAATTTGAGAATATATACAAGGTCACGGGGCTCAGGGAGGACTACATCAACCCCACCGCAGATGGATATTTAAATTGGAGTGTCAAGTCAGATAACATGGATTCTGAAGATTCCTTGGATAGATGGAAAAATAACATTTATGAGGTGTCGACCAAGATATGTGCACACATCTTAGTAGAAGAGTGTATGAAAGACTTTGGCTCATATCGGTATGATGGGTTGAAGTTGGTGGACATATTAATTGCATGGCTCTAGAACATACCAGAATATCAGTGATTTCATGCCCTCGACGAGGTGTTGGTCACCAACTTGGTGCGATGGTGGGCCACGTATCGAGAACCTCACCAAGAATTGGTCATTGTGAAGGCAGATATCTACGATCTATTTAGAGTTATAGAAATCACACCTCACATTACAGTTGTTGGTGAAAGAAGATAGTTATCCAAGAAAAGGTGCAACACACGATGTAAATATCTAACCTCCCATCGCAACTTCTCATACCCCTCTTCTCTCATGCTAGTCCCCATTTTTTTTGAGGAACTATCTATCTTGCAGTCCATCCTACCTTTATCTCCAATGAATGATTTCACTTACCCCTCAGAATCATTCACCATACCACCCCTATTTCCCCTCCACCAAAAAAATCCACACGATATTAATCTCGGTATCAATGACCTCCTCCATCAATGGCTACTACCAAAAATAATCACTCTATAAAATGAAACCCCACGGTCAAAAATAGTTGAAACCATATCCTTAGAGCTACAATGCGGCCCACTAGCGACTTCCCCACCATCAACACATTAGAAATCAAATCTAGCCAGGGTGTGCAATATCCAGGCATGGTTCCCCAAGCCACTTCGGTTCACGCATATGTTCCATTTTCATTATGGGTTTTATGTACAAAGTCCTCCTTCCAATAGATTCTGACAGTCATTAGAGAATCCTCTTCATCAAGAAAATAACTATCCCCTAGCATCATTGCAACTCTCACATAAACCAGACCTTTGTCAAGTCGATGGGGGATCAATCCACTCAACCATCATTCCATTCACACAAACAAAAAATATCACAGGATGACTTTCTCGCCTTCCGAGATATTCAAAGTAGGAGAACCCCTATCCTGCAAGTACTATCATTGGGTCCTTATAGTCATTCAACCTGAGCATTGGACGGATTTCCTGACAACAACATTTTATTCACAGGACATAGCATTTTAAGTCCAACATTTATCGATACAACACCTATTATAATACTTCATTCAGCCAAGCATATCATCGAGAAATAAAATCAACATTGGGATCTCTCCACCGCCATATTCTACGTTTTTCTTGACACATAACCTCCATCACACTCATCTCATCATCTCCCTATTTTCCCCTCCCCCCCTATATAAATTCTCCCTCTCCCCCCATATTCGATGGAGAAATTCCTCTGCATACCAGTCCCAATTTCTCAGGTCCTTCCCCTACGTGTTATTTCCCTCGCCCCTCACTGAGCTCATGATTCAATTATGACACTCTTACCATATGTGTGCTTCACCACCTCTTCCATACCCAATTCTTCCCAGACTTTCATTATTTTGCTTCTTAATGTTGCACCAACATATGTTAGGTAGAGATTCTACTCTACTAACTTACCTTCCATTCCACTGCTAACTACCACTATGCTTCATCGCCTTCGTTGATCATATGGGTTCAGTAGTTCATCCCATTCCATGCATCATCACCTTCACTAATGAAGCAAGATTTCTTCACTCACCTTAGCTTCACCACCTCCACCCACACCTGCAGGATTCTCGCCTCTTTACACCCCCCACTTTACCCTTTTCCTCGTGGCTCCCATGTTATGGGACAATACTACCCGTAATTTCATGAGTTCTATTTTCTATTCCACACGTATCGCCTCATGCACTCCAACTCCATACCCCAAAACCCCCCTACCTTTCTAAAACATAGGCCTGAGTCAAGTGACACCTCCCACCTACTCTGATGATTTTCTCTTAGTTAGGTCCAACCATCCTGTTGTCTGGTTTTACAGAACGATAATTTTCTCTTACTCCCCTATCCTCCCTCCAATGGTCAGCAGGTGGCTCGGGACGATCTAGGTAATAGTCGTGGGGGGTTGTTGGCACCTAAAGTTTTGGGTCCATTTTTGTCCATGCACCCAAACAAAATTTGTGTGCACTCATCCAGTAGTTTTGCAAGTGCCTAAGGACATGTGCAAAAAAATTCATAGTGCACCCATCGGACTAGTTTTTGTTGAGAAGCATGCCAAGTCAAAAAGTGATCAAGGACACGTAGGTTCGAGTTTTTTCAATAGCGTTGGAAATCAAGAAGAAGCCCATTGGAAGTAAGAAAGGAATCACTAGGATATGTCCTAGAATGATTACTTCCAACAACAAATGAAGACATGGGGTGGCCAAAATATGAGTTGACCAGGGCAGTTAAGATTTCTCCTAATATAGAAAACCTATGTGGAGCCTTGGAAGGTACCATAAGCATGTGATGCCATTAGATCAGACAAGCGAGTGGAGTAGAAAAGTGAAGAAAAATGCTCCCCAGTAGAAGAATATAAAAAAGAGAGCTCTCAGCTCAAAAAAGAGGTTGGTTAATTTGGAAAGGCATCAGTACCAGAGCTCTGAGTTAGCCTATGGAATTAACATGTTGTATGGAGAAGTCTCTCGTGTCTTGTATCTATCTGAGTCTTAATGTTTATCACAGTGTGAATTTTGTTTTATTCTCATTGTTTTTATAGTAATGAGATGAAGTCTTATGTTGTGCAACTCAGTTATTAAGTACATTGTATATCTCTAATATGATGGAATATGTTGAGTAATACAGATATGGAAGTTTTATCCTATTATGTGCTTGTGATGAATGAGTGACACATGTGTGTGTATTGTTTTAATTCTTAGTCCTTGTTAGATTATCATATATGAGTTACTTGGATGCCATTTGGAGTTTTGTTAGTTATGTTTGATACTCTATCCTCAACATAAGACCTTATGGTCTCTGTGATCCTCTTTGCATCTTGGTTGAGACCTTCCTTATCCTCGACCGAGGATTGATATGTTAGTTCTTACAGGTTTTTTTTGGACACTCTCTGGATGAACCCTAGGTCTTGTTGGGCCCATGATATGGTTAATTTAATGATGATGATTAGATCCTTTTTGGCCAATATAGTATGTGTATTTTCCTATTTTGAAGAGGTTTTGAAGGATTTTTGTATTAAATCGTCATGGCTCATACCAGGGAAAAATCACAGGTCATTTTTTCATCCAACACTCCGTCCGATACTCCATCCAGAACTACATCCGATACTCCATCTGACACTTTGTCATGCACTAAACCGTGGGTGATTTGGCGGTTATCATATCAGCGGCCAGTGATGGGAAAATCGGTGACATGGGTTTTCCTTGTGCTCATGGCCTCCAGCTACTGAGCTTCTAACAACTTGGATTGGGTTGTTATGCTGGGTGTTTATTGCCTCTCTTTGTTTCTAGAAGCCACCGGTGGTTAAGACGCATTAATTGTAATTTATTGTTTTTAGAGGAGGTCGACCCTTTTAGTGGTCGACCTCTTAGCCTGTAAACTCTATAAATACTACAGCAGTGGTCAGACAAATAGCCAAGGATAGTTTAAGCTCAGAATTGTGAAGCTAGCACTGTTTTTGTTGTTTCAATTCATTTTGTGTAAAACTTTGTTTTTTAAATTTAAAATGTTGAAATCGTGTTGCTTGAGCTTGTGATTCATCGTTGAGGAGTATCCACGACCTGCTGGGGGGCCCACCAGTGGTCTGGGTGAATATTTAGTCAATTAGCTTATGAATTCACATAGTGTAATCGTCATTTCTTTTATTTCTTGTACATGAGTTTTATTATGTTTATTTACTGTGTAAATTGTTGTTCATAAGTTTAATTGCTTCAGTTTCTTTTGCAGGTTATTATGAAGGATAATGTAATTATAACATGTATTTTTAATTGATAGGAGATAGCTTGCAATCTTAGACACTAAACCTTGTGTGTAATTAGATGGTAGTTAGAATTTCTATATGCTGAAATAGAGTTTAAAATAGAGTTAAAACATAGTATTTAGTTCATGGTTTCTTTGGCAAGGTTTTGATGGCTGATTAGTTGTTAGTTTTGAATTTGCTTATCTAGTTTTCTCAGTTAGTTCTTAGTTTTCTTATCTTGTTACATGCTGAAATAGAAATAGGATTTGAGTCATATTTGTATGAGTATTTCCCTTTGCAATTTATTTTTTTTAAATAGGATTAGTTTGATTTACTTTATGCAATTTCCATTCTAGATTTAGGTTGCAATTTTAATTCAAAGTTTGATTATTGAATTTATTTTTTAGTTATGAATCTCTAGTAGTGTGAATTTGCTTACATTAGCATAGAATGCATTTGATTTTAATAGAACAGTGTTTTCATACTATTGATGATTAATGCATGAATTGAAGAATCACATGGATATGCAGGGTAGTTGATGTTTCTTCTATAATGGCTAAGTTCTCATTAGATTGTCTGATTCATACCTTTTACTTTGCTATAGAAGTTAATATTGATTTTATCCCTCTTGAGTTATCATTAATTGTTAAATTTCATCGTGATATCATAAGACACCGAAGACATAACCATCAACACTATATTTGAAGATTTCTCGCTTTTGTAGATTAGAGAATAGTTTTCTTGCTTTGGTAGATTAAAGAATAGTTTCTTATTGTAGATTAAAGAATAGGTGTTGATTACTTTTATTTTCATGATGCTTTGAATTTAGTAGATTAAGATTTCATTTCGTAAATTAGAAGAAATTATGGAGTTTAATTTAAGAATAGAATTCACTTGCTTATTAGTTTGATTTATTACTTGTTGAGTCATTTTGATTAGTTTACTTCTTGTAGAAGTTACCATAGGTTAGTTAGTTGATTGCTTGCTTGTTTACTTGCTTTGATAGGGTAGTTTCTTGCTCGTTTATTTGTTTTAATAGGATAGTTTCTTGCTTGTTTATTTGCTTACTTGTTGTTGCTTGTTGAATTTAAATAGATTAATTAGATTAGTTTGTTGTTGATTTTCTCATTAGATAAACTAAATAGATAGTTTGGTTTTGCTTATTGTCATGATTAAGTTAATTTGCCTTAAGTAGGGTTTCTATTTGCTTTCCTAGGACAATCCATCGATCCATTGTTAAAAGTTACTTAGGGTAAATAGTTTAAGTTTCTTAATAGGGTTTGATCATTAATATCCTTTGCTTGAATAGATTATTTCTCAGATAGCCCATTTCCTTAGTTAGACTATACTACCTCTAGCCTTTCTTCCTTGGCACATATAGTGCTACAACTCTAAGTTTACTTACCCCGGGTTGACAATTTAATTGAGGGTTTCTAGTGTTTTTTAGTGCATATAGAACACCCATCAGGTCTTAAACCCCTCAATGCTACGAAGGTCAGTGTGCATACACGCGTGTACTGAAGAAGAAACACTACATATCTTAGCGCCATCACTTATCCTCATCCCTCACATACATAAGCTCTTCAATTTAGCAGTCAAGTAGGGCTTCCCTAAACCCTAGACGTAAAGCCTCAGTGTTCCTATTTTTAAAAATGGGGATAGAGACATTCCCTCTAATTATAGGATCATTATGATTAGCCCAATTTTATCCAAGCTTTATGGAATTATTTTTGAAAAGAAGATTAGCCTTTGGCTAGAAAGTCATGGTAAAATAGAATGCTAGGTTGGGTTTAGGAGATATCATTTAATTGTGGAACATCTTGTTACCTTTAGGATCATTGCAGAGGATTTCCACAATACTAAAAGCAATCTTTTTTGTTGTTTTGATGACTTTAGAAAATCTTTTGACATAGTTCCTCGGAAAAACATTTGGAATAGGTTGGAAGAGATAAAAGTTCCTTTCAAGTTGAGGGTCGTTGCAATAAGGATATATGAGAACATTATTGTCAATTTTAAGAACATTGAGGGATGGCAGAAAGATATTAACTGCAATATTGGAGTCAAGCAAGGTTATCCCTTGTTCCCTACCCTTTTTGGCATATACATTGAGAAGTTAGGAGATTGTTTTGAAGAAGCAGGTTGTGTTGGCCCTACTCTCACTGGTATAGTCATCGATATTCTTTTTTATGCAAATTATATCGTTCTTATGACGAGGGTTCCCCACAATCTTGAAAACCAACTAAGAATCCTCAAGGAGTTTTTCTCCAACGATTAATACTAACAAGACTAAGGTCATGATCATTAAATCCAATAAGATCACTTATGATACCTTCGTATATGACAACAACAACTTGGAGGAAGTGACTTAGTACAAATATCTTGGAATACATATTCACCACAAGCTCAACTGAAATTATAGCATTGATAAAATGATTATTGGGGGATGGAAAGCTTATTATGGGCTTGAAAACAGTTGTAAATCAGTCGATCTTTGGATATGGGATAAGAAGAAACTCCTCTTTGAGACTCTTTTTACTCCTTTTATTCTTTATGGTTGTGAAGTTTGGGGATGTAGTATCTCTCATGAATTCTGGAGAAATATAGAGAAAATACAAAAGAATTTTATAACCTATAATCTCAAAATTAAAGGAAATATGCCCTATTCCATCCTCCTCTTAAAGGCAAGTCTTTCCCCCATTGAGAGCATGACTATGACTAGACACCTAATGTATAAGAAAAAGTTAAACAACATGGAAGACAAGAGACTTCCTAAAATTGCTTCAAAATCCAGTCATAACCACCATCGACTCGAACGAGAATGGAATAAAAATGCCCAGTCTTGGCTAAGCTATTGGGGAATCATGGAAGACACCATTTTACAGAATAAGGATACTATTAAAAATATCATCAAATCAAAATTTAAGAAGAAAATGTGGTGTGATAAAGAGTTAGAGCAAAAATAAAATTAAGGTATTATACGGATGTAATGAACCCTAATCTAGAAGATCAAAATTATCTCTCTGGTTTGACAAGTGTAAAGAAAAAAGTAATCATTGCTAAGATAAGAACAAATTCTCGTGAGCTCCATAGTGAAACTAGGCGTTGGTCAATTCCTAAAACGCCATGGGATGAAAGAGCATGTCACATTTGTGACACTAAGAATGTTGAAAATGAAAAGCACTTTCTCTTAGATTGTCCAGCCTATTCCCAGATTAAAACTCAATTTAAAAATATTTGTCACACTACCAACCTTCCTAACCTTTTAACTCAACAAAACTATGGTGATCTTGGAAAGCTTCTCTTATTATTTTTCGAGCTCAGAAACAAAATTCTAAAGAATTGTAAGTAATCATAGACCAATTCGATCTCAGTGGGGACGCTAATCATTATCATCATCATCATCATCATCATAATATATCTCATAATATATAAGATAGCTAAACCAATTTTATTTTATTTGTCATTGCTCAATAATAAAAACAAATAGCAATTAAAAATAATAAAAAAATACTT
>JZKD02S1622005.1:283580-300221 GCA_000966675.3 Picea glauca | reverse complement strand
TTCCAATAAAATATTTAAAAAGATTGAAAAAGATGAAAATTGAAGGCATGTTAATATAAAGAGAGTCCACTTGTAGTGAAAAATAATCCGATTATGACTATCAAAATAGAAAGTAGTTAGGGAATTAATAAACAAAAGTTAGATTTGGTTTCACTAACTAAACCGCTAGTTGTACTTGATCAATATATCCCCTAGATCATGGACGATTTAGGGGTTTCCGCCTGCTTCCCCATTTTGAGAACTAAATTGGAATGGGAACAGACCCCTGCTCCCTCGTTGCAGTTAAATGCTCGTGACTATAAAATCTACTAGGTATGTCGTAGTTGTCGTTGTCTGTAATGTAAAAAATTAGATGCGGACGTAATAAAGAATTACAATCGATGCTTCGACAGATCTGGCAGTTGCCGTGCTAATTTGATGGCAGTTAAAGACAGGGTTTTGACGTTCAGTCATCGAGACTGGAGTGATGTGAGGCTTTCGTGCTGGAGCGCGAGTTGCATAAGGGAATCATATGTATGTATACGTAAATTTATAAAAGCTATTTTGCATTTAAATTAGCTTACCTTTACCCACCTGAATCCACGTGGCATGAAATGCCAGTGCAACATTGAAATTGGAAACCACTTACATTAAATTTTGCCAAAAAGTCATACGTGTTGTAGTCTCGCTGAGTTCAAACTTCAACGTGGTGACCTGACCCTAACAGGTATCGGATTTTGAGCAGTGCATCAGCTTCCACCTGGTTTGCATGCATGCTACCCCTGCATCCAGTCTACTTGGTTTGCATCCATCACAGTCACCCAGGTTCGATGCCCACCAGGGAACACTCATCCAGCTGCGATGCATGTAATCCTGGACAGGGATGCAGGTCGCCTAGTTATTGCGTAACCCTGGACAGGGCTGTAGGTATCCTGGATCTTTAAACACCATAGAGAGCAGAGGCGCAACACTGGAGAACCCACAAGTGACTCAAAATAATATATTCATGCTTCTTATGCAGCTGGTAAGTATTTGGACTAGTTCAATTTTTCATTTCATAAGTCACAATTAAGAAATACCTCGCTATACACACCATTTACAATACATTCTTATGGATGCCTCCTCTCATTTTTAGCGAATAAAGTAATGCAAAGATGAGATCCGTTATATTCTGTTGTCACTTGAGAGACCCTGGTACAATTTAAAATGATTTGTTTTTGTATTTATGGGAGAAAACACCGAAATACTCTAAAACAAGATTAGTCTCTTTGTTTGATAGATTTTTGATGATGCAACACCAAATAATATAAAGAAATTCGAATAACCATCAAGCTTTTTTCCAGGTCGTTCATTCAACGAATAGCAAACATTATAAGGGCCGAATTTTATAATTCTGCACAGAAATTTGGTTATTGTAATTGAGGGGAACCCAAAGACAAAAATTGGAAAATGTGATCAATTTTTCATTTTATTTTTTTGTCATGGAATCAACAACTACTTAAAACATTTATTTTCCAATTATGCAGGAAACAAATGATAGTCGATTTTCCAATACTCTTACGCATGTGTATCTGCGGATGCAGAACTATATGGTGGTAAGTCGTATTCCAGTCGATTGTCTGGTACCGGTATGCATGCATCAATGTATCTGTGGATGGCACCGTCAGAACTATACGCTGGTAAGTCGTAAACCTGACCTGCTATTAAGCTTGTTAGCCTAGTTTCCTTACGATTGAGCAAACTGAGTGCAACTTGGGATAGTCATTCGGTGCCTTGCTCTTCAGCTACCCATTCCTTCTATTTTTTGAATCTGGTCTTGTCCCACGCAGAGGCCAATCCTGGCAAGAGAAGAACATGCCGGTCCTGACTAGCAGGGATGGGGTCGTGGAAAGAGTATCAAAGGATTGTGGAAAAGAAAGCATCTTAATACGTAGCAGAAGCCTAGGTAACAACCCGCTTCACAGAAAGACCAGGTGCTTTTCTAAAGTATAGTGAAGCTTCACAGCAAGACCAGGTGCTTCAGAGAAAGACCAGGTGCTTTTCTAAAGGATAGCGAAACAACACGTTTGCATGGTGGTGTAGGTTTGCATGCTGGTTTAGGTCAAAGAAATAACAAATGTCATAGTGGCTATGAAATATGCATCTTCACGAACATTTAATGTGAAGAAGTAATGCTAGTTTTATTTATAGCATTACTTCTTTTGGGAAAAAAAAAAAATTAAGTAAATGTGTGTCTTTAAAAAAGATAAGCTTAGATATTGTCTGCTTGTGCCGAGGGAAGAGGCTAAATAAGAGGGAAAAGTGAAAACTTAGGTTAATGTGAAGAAGTAATGCTAGTTTTATTTCTCCCATTACTTCGTTTGGGAAAAAAAATTAAGTAACTTAGGTTAATGTGAAGAAGTAATGCTAGTTTTATTTCTCCCATTACTTCGTTTGGGAAAAAAAATTAAGTAAATGTGTGTCTCTAAAAAAAGATAAGCTTAGATATTGTCTAGAAAAAAAATTAAGTAAATGTGTGTCTCTAAAAAAAGATAAGCTTAGATATTGTCTGCTTGTGCCTGGGGAAGAGGCTAAATAAGAAAAGATAAGCTTAGATATTGTCTGCTTGTGCCTCCTGGGAAGAGGCTAAATAAGAGGGAAAAGTGAAAACTTACGTTAAAAAGATAAGCTTAGATATTGTCTAGAAAAAAAATTAAGTAAATGTGTGTCTCTAAAAAAGATAAGCTTAGATATTGTCTGCTTGTGCCTGCGGAAGAGGCTAAATAAGAAAAGATAAGCTTAGATATTGTCTGCTTGTGCCTGGGAAGAGGCTAAATAAGAGGGAAAAGTCAAAACTTACGTTAAAGTGGATGAAATTTCAAACAAAATTTTATGAAACTTTCGTGAATTTTATAAAAAGTTAAAGTCCATTGATTTTAGTGTTAATTGATTTTAGTGTTAAACTAATAAGAAAAGAAAAAATCGAAAAAATCGATTACTATAGTCTCCAGCCCTAAGGGCAAGGACTAATAATAAACTATATGAAAGAGGAATAATGTTTTGATATTTAAGGTTATCACTATAATCTCTATTAATACTATTTCACTATTTGGACATGTAGTTGTATTATTATATTGAAATAAGACTTTTCACTCACATGTAGTTGTATTATACATGTAGTTGTATTATATTGAAATAAGACTTTTCACTCTTTTCAAATGTTTTTGGTCTTGGACAATGAATATGTTTTTGTTTAGTTAGAAATTAGTTTTAATTGTTTTAATTTAATAAAGAATTAGTTTGAATAAGTGTTTTGTTTTCAATTTATGATATTTAAAGTATATAAAATATACACATTATTGTCTTTTTTTTTTTTCAAATTTATAAAAAGTTAATTTTATGATTAATAAAAAATTTAGTATTAACATTATTGTCCTTTTTTTTTTCAAATTTATAAAAAGTTAATTTTATGATTAATAATAAATTTAGTATTAAAAAAGTTATTTTTAAAATTAAAATGTATAAATAAATTGTATTTATATTTTTAAGGAAAAATAAAATATAATAAAATCATTTTTTATTCACATAAATATATATAATATATAAATAATAATAATAATAATAATCTATTTGCCCTCGCGGGGCAGCTCAATTGGCAAGTGCAATGAAAATGAAGTTCCATAAGGTTTCGAGTTCAATTCCCCCCGACTTACCTTGTGTGCCGCGTAAGGGGCATCATGGGCACACCTGGGCATCATGGGCACACCTGGAGGTTATAGTGGAAGCGGTTGCTGATTCCTCCAGACACAAAGGTATACAAAGTCTACAAAGGTATACATACGAACTTATGAACGATTTGACTAATAAAGTCTACAAAAGTATACATACGAGCCTATGACCTCTTAAGAGAAAACATATTTGTATAATTTTAATATATAAATACTTGTATTAATAATTTATTTTTAAGTAAAAATAAAATATAATAAAATATAATTTATTTGAACAAATATAATATATAAATATTTATGTCAACTATAATTTAAATATAATATTGTATGATTTATTATAGATGTTATTAATGAATCAACCAATTTGTCAATTAAAAATATATATAAATATTTGGGTTAAAACTAGGTCACTATCCACTCTTACTAAATTGTTTTGGATTGGAAGAATGATCATGTTTTTGTTTAGTTTTGTTGCAATCTTATGGTATTTAAGAAAGTGGAAAAGAACATACACATTATTGTTCATCTTAAATTTATAAAAAGTTGATTGTATAATTGATGGTAAATTTAATATTAAAAAAAAATATTTTCAACAAATATAAATAAAATTTCACTTATATAAGTAAAAATATAATAAAATCATTTTTTATTGGATAAATAAATATAATATATAAATATTTGTATGAACTCTAATTTAGAAAATCAAAAATACTTCTCATTTTTCAGAAGTGCAAAGAAGAAAATCAATATCTCTAAAATAAGAACAAAATCTCACTAGTTACATAGTCAAACTAGGAGGTGGACAATTTTCAAAACATCTTTGTGACACTAAGAGGGTAGAAGATGAAAAACACCTCTTCTTAGATGGCCCTCTCTATACCCAAATTAGATCCCAATTTAAAAATATTTTCCACAATACAGACCTTCCTAACCTCCTAAGTCATCAAAACTATAGAGATCTTATTGGTCTCACTAGACGTTGATCATCATCATCATCCTCATAATAAAATATAATTTTATTTGAACAAGTATAATATAATAGAAAACAAGAGAAGTTTTTGCACCTATTTAAGATAGATCCTAAGAAATTCTAGAGGAAAATTCTAACTCGTAAAACTAAAGAAAATAATAATATTCACTTGAAGGACTAGAATTTCTACCTTAAAATTTTGTATGAATCCTCTAACGTCATGAACAACATGCCAACCAACTCTACAAAGGATGAAGTGTTTTCTTTAGAAAACATTAAGTTTGGGGTTAAGCGACTCACAAAAGGAAAAGCTAAGGATACCAAAGGTTACCAAGTTGAAATATTAAAAATTGACGGACCTATCCTCATATCTCACTTACATAAGCTCTTCAATTTAGCTATCCAGCAAGGCTTCCCAACACCTTGGACTCGTGATAAAATAAATCCCTCTAATTATAGAACCATTATGATTAGCTCCATTTTAGCTAAGCTATATGGAAGTATTTTGGAAAAGAAGATCGACACATGGTTAGAAATCCATGGAAAAAGAGCTAGAGGCTAGGCTGGGTTTAGAGGCTACCATTCCTCTATGGACTACCTTGTTACATTTAGGATCATTCCAAAGGAGTGTCATAATGGTAAATATGATCTCCTTTGTTGTTTCGTTGATTTTAAAAAGTCTTTTGACAGTGTGCCTAGGACTAACCTCTAGAATAGGTTAGAAGAGCTTAAAGTCCCTTTCGAGTTAAGAGTTGTTTCAGTAAGGCCATATGAGAAATTTATTGTCAAGTTTAGCAACACTGAGGGTTGGTCGGAAGAATTTAACTGTAATATAGGAATCAAACAAGGTTGTTCCCTATCCACTACCATTTTCGACATCTATATCAATAAGTTAGAAGATTGTTTAGAGGATGCGGGTTGTGTTGGATTCACTCTCGCTAGTATATTCATCCTCCTCCTTCTTTATGTTCATGATCTTATTATTATGGACAAGATTCCATGTGACCTAGGTAAGTAACTAATAACCTTGAAGGACTTATGCTCTAGCATGGGAATGACTGTGAACACTGAAAAGACAAAGGTTATGATAATTAAATCCAAAAGGATCACCTATGATACTTTTGTTTATGAMAACAATAGCTTTGAGTAAGTTCCYTCATACAAGTATCTTGGAATTGAYATCCACCACCACCTCAATTGGAACTATAGCRTTGAAAAAAAGATAGATGGAGCATGGAAAAGTTATTATGGGCTCGAAAACAATTGTAAATCAATAGACCTTTGGATTTGGGATTAAAAAAAAMCTCCTCTTTCACACTCTCATCACTCCAKTTATCTTATATGGATGTGAAGTTTGGGGCTGCATTATATCTAGAGAATMCTRGAGAAAGATAGAACAGATCCAAAAGAATTTTATAACTTATAATCTCAAAATTAAGGGCAATATACCCTATCATATCCTCCTCATAGAAACAAGTATTTCCCCCATTGAGAGCATTGATATGATTAGATAACTAACATAAAAGAACAAGATAAACTACATGGATGACAAGAGGCTCCCCAAAATTGCTCCAAACTCTAGACAAAACCAACAACGGCTCAAGCGAGGATGGTATAAAGATGTTAAATCTTGGCTAAATCATTGGGGAATACAAGAAGAAATCATCATGCATAATCAATAATATTACAAATATCATCACTTCTAAATTTAAGGAGAATATGTGGTGCGGTAAAGAATTAGTGGATAAAAAGAAATTAAGATACTACAAGGAGGTGGTCAACCATAATTTAGAAGATCAAAATTACCTCTCATTTTTTAAAAGTGCAATGAAGAAAATCAACATTGCTAGAATAAAAATAAACTTTCACGAGCTACATAGTGAAACTATGCTTTAAACAACTCCCAAAACACCATGGGATGAAATAATATGTCACATTTGTGACACTAAGAGGATAGAAGATAAATACAATTTTAAAGAAAGTTAAGTAATCTCTTACCTTTTTAAGATATTGGTCTCATTAGACATTCATCATCATCATCAATATTTTAATACATAAATATTTGTGTAAACTATAGTTTAAAAATGATATTTTATCCTTTATTAAATGTTATTAATAAATTAACTAATTTGTGATATATGAAATTAAAAAATATATAAATATTTATGTGAACTATAATTTAAAAATGATATTCCAAAATATATAAATATTTGTATCAACCATAATTTAAAAATGATATTTCAGAGATGTCATTAATGAAAAAAACAATTTTTTATATTAAATTGTAAAATAATTTATTTATACAAAATCAAAAAGTCAATGTAGAGTAATTTATTAGTCTGTGCCATAGGTATAGAAGGACTATAGCGATCGATAAATCGTTGACCTGGTATTAGATTGTGCATTGACCAGAAGTATTTTCCATATTGTCTATTGTTGGAACAAGGGAAGTGAAAAGATCGATTTTATATAATAAAAAGTATCATGTTTGTCAAGATCTAATTGGACAACAGATTGGAGGTCTTATTGCCACCTTCACTATTCTCAATGTTAAATATGTTGGCATATCCAAAGTATTTGATAGTATATGGTCTTTTTGAATCATATATTTTATTATGAATTGGTCGAAGGTGGATTAATGCTAGCATTAATTCAAATGTTTCCCTTAGCATTTTCTGCTGGGTAGAATACATTATCTACCATATTACTATGTGTGATTTTTTCTTTATTTTTGTGTACTTCGAGAGAAGAGGCCTGCCACACTGCACATTATCTCAAATGCTTGCACAGGCGTACGCCCTTCGACGGTCCTAACAGTCTTAACTGTTTACCTAACAACTCTGGCAGTCTTAAATGTTTATTATACAGATGCCTTGCAATACAATTTCTTTCATGGTTGGCATCGCTGCTCCAGTGCTCGATCATTCTTCACTGCTTCGTTCCATGATTCTGGTTCTTGTTTGATTCAACTTTGCAAAGTTGAGGTTATGCATTTGCAGTTCAAGCTCTTCGTGGTTGTTCATTGGTTTATTGTTCTTCAACTTTGCAAGTTGTTGGACCTATTATTGCGGTTTGCCGTTTTTGGGGCTGAGCTCTTGTCATCCTTTGTTGACGGGTAAGTTTCCCTGTTGTTGCTATTTTTCAAATGTGGGAGTCCCTGCTTCCAAATTTTGTTGTAGACCATCTTTGTCTATGCTCTTAATTTATGTTCCTGGAAACCATGCGTCTTCATATGTCGGTTGTCGCGTCCATAGATTTTTCGCAAATTGCAATGCAAAGGGCTTTGCGAAACGTAGTTCAGAGCTATTAGAAGAGGGAGCCACCTAGCGGGGTGTAGGTGCAGGGTATGCTTTTATTATGTGGGTCGAAAAACTGCGTTCACCTGTTCTCTTTCTGTTGAGTAAAGTTATGGTTTTATTTATTTGCGTTCTTTCTTCTGTTTGATTCAATTTCCAGTGTCGGTCTGTTTTCTTCTCATCTTCTATGGGGACTAGGGGGGATTCAAGTTGAGAAGAAGGTTGAAAGATACATACGGGGATTGGTACTCTATTTTTCTTTCCTTTCTTTTTTCTACCTTTTACTTTTTTCCCCTTCTTTTCTCTGTTTTCATAGAAACTGAAAGTATGTGGCAAACAACTTCAAAATGACAGTTGAAGAGATGAAAGAAGTAATAGATGTTGAGTCGTATGAAATAGATACATAGTCCAGTATACATGATAGCATTGATGTGGTTTTGCATAGCAATGGGATTTTTAGATTGGATGCATTCTCCTATACTGTTGGGGATTGTCTTTTCGATACATTTCAGATTCTATTGCATTTCCGGTATTCATCGACCGAACTGCGCAATGGATTGATAGATTATTTCTTGACCTGTTTTAAAAATGGCGATGTTGAGGCTTTGCAGTCCTATGAATACGAATTGGAATTTGATTTTCTTCAGCAGTTGCATGGAATACATGATGTCGCTACGTATTTTTCAAAGATGTGGTTGTATGCATCTCCAGTTCTGCTTGCACATGAGAGAGGACTTTGGGGAGATACATTTTGTATACGGTGGCTGTCTAACTGGTTGAATATATAAGTTGGAATATGGTCATTGACAAGAAAAACAAGATATCTACTATTCAACAAACCTACATCTGACAATCCATATTGCATCTTGTTCCATGATGCCAATGCCGTCAGTGGCCATTATGAACCAGTACTATACAGAAAAATGTCCATATGCAATATAGAAGGTCCTCATATTTACTTGTCCATTGTTTGTAATGACCTTCAATGGAAATGGAAATGAATTTTCCATGGCATGGATTGCCATGGTTTGCAGCTGGCAACAAATGATGTGTCTAACTGTGGAGATAGTATGTTCAATGCAATTTGTTGTTTGGTGGCAACAGAGTTCGATGTTCAATCTCTGTGAATTTATACTGTACAATCCTTTTGCAATGCAATTATAGGTGGCAACCAATAGGATTTTAAGTGCTTGCATCAACACCTTTGGCCATATCTCCTAGAAAATATGTCGACAGTTGGAAGTTGGCAGGAATACCTTGTGAACGTGGCGATTCCATATGAAAAAGGGAATATGGAGGTTTGTATATTCTGTTTGCAATGGTTGTCTATGATATTCAGGGTGAATATCCAAGTCTGATCGCCCTTGCCAGATGGCACTATCCATTCCTGGTTTATTGATTCAAATTACGATCGAACAATTGACATCCTCTTGTTGAAAATAGATACAACACATATCCATTATGAACCTTTGCTTGGAGATATCGGTAGTTCAGGGTTGACTGTCCATGCCACCCAAATGACATCGAATCTGCATATGCGTGGAATGATTTTTAGTGAAAATGAGACTCCTCTCGTTTGCGATATGGGCAGACAGGGCTTGAACAAAAAAAAAACATGCGTAAAATTCATGCAAGTTGTCATGAGGCCATAGAGGGATTAAAAAAAAAAAGTAGAGTAAGTTATCACAATTTAAAAAAAGTTATGCATCAAATTCATCCGAGTTGTGATAAGGCCATAGAGGCCTTAAACAAAAAACGTAAAGCAGTTTCTCAGAACCTGAGTGAGAGTGAAATTGATCCCAGATGCCATCAGCTCATCCTACTCTTTGGCAAGAAATGTAGAGTAAGTTACCACAGCTTGAAAAAGGTCATGCGCGAGAGAAAAAAATACATTGCTACACTTCCTTTTAGAGAGAACCTCACATATCACAATGTAAAGAAATTTGTTCATGCAGAACAGAACATAAACATGTGTGATCGCATATCCCAGAATGGTCATGCAACTGTGACAGTTCGAGGTCTACAAGCAACACCATGCAGTAGTAGCAAAGAAAACCAGGAAACAGTTTCTACCCATACTTCCCTGCGAAAGAAAAATGCAAGACAAACCTACATGAAACAAATGAAAGAAGCTCCTTCCATTGCATGTGCAATTTGTGAACAATTGATTTTTTCAAAAAATAGTAAGTCTTCACACCTGATTTGCAAGTAGAATACCTCCGCTTGACAGCGCACGATAAACCATTTTCCAGTGGGAAAGTTTGTCTTCCATGAAAAGGATTGCTTGAAAATGGAAAATTTCCATAGTTTGCAATCCCTAACCGAATAAGATGTAATACACCACTACCATATGTAAGTGCACTTACGGAACTTGAGGAGAGACTTGTGTCTCTGCAAATTGCATTTGCTCAAATCAGACCTTGGGGCTATAAACGACCCGAGATGGTCTTAACAGGATCAATTATTAATGTCCATGTTCAGCTAGATGTTGTGCAAAAGCGTTGCCACAATTCATTAACAATACAATCACAATTGTTGTGGCTCTAAAAATTATCTTGAGATACAAAAATGCCTATTAGATAGGGAAACTCCATGTGCATGTTGTTATGAAAGCATTAAAGGAATTATGTTTCAAGGCCCTGTACAAAGTAGAGAACATTTGTATAAATGGCAACTGGAATAGTGTTCTCGCAGAAGAGGATGGAAACGCTGCAGACACTCTCGAAAATACTAGTGATTTTTGTACAAGTGATGAATCGGACAATGAAACACCTACTGAAACATTGGTGCATGGATTCACTGATTCACGGTGCATTCGTGACTTACAAGACAAAATTGTTGAAATTGCACCTACCGAGGGGCAACGTCCACTTGGAATATTCAAGGACAAATTCATTGAGGAAATGAATTTTCCAACACTCTTCTATGGAGATCCACGTGGCATTGATATTACAGAACGATTCAGTTATCATAAAATAGTCTGATGGGAGCTGCTACATTCAAGCAGTTACTTCTCCTGTCACATAACAAATTTGTTTTTCAAAACAATGCGCATAATAATAGAGAAAGTTTTGTCGTGCATGTGGGTTCGAATAAGAAAAGGCCAGTTACAAGGAAGAAAGTTGTTGGCCAAGGATGTGAAGTACAAAGTAAACCTAGAAAAAATTATGAAATCTGATATTAGATACATAGATTTCAAAAACATCCTCACCTCTCTTGACTATTTGCAACAAAACAAAAAAAATATTTTTTCAATGATCTGGCAATTGGGCCCGCCAACATTTTTCATCACATTTACAAGTGCATAGCATTGTTGGGATCCATTGGTGGCTTCCGTATCTAACCTGCATAGGAACAGGAAACGTAAAAAGGAAACCGATACACTGGAAAATAACGACATTGAATACCTCATAAGAAAAGGCCCGGTGACATGTACTCGCTACTATAGACATAGAATAAATGCTTTGAGACAATTGATATGCCATGATGAAACATTTTTTGGAAAAATTTTGAACTACTTTTTTTTTTACTGAATTCCAGAATAGGGGAGATGAACATGACCACGCACTATTGTGGATAGAGGGTGCACCAGTCTATGGAGCTGATAACAATTCAGAGATCGAACAATTTTGGATAAATACATAACATGCAACACAAATCATTTGGATCCGAAACTTGCAAAAGTCTATAGACATTACCATACAAGAAGTTGTAGAAAACGAAAAAACTTGCATTGTAAATACAACTTTCACATGCTGCCAATGAGAGCTACAAGAATCATAGAGCCAGTTAGTTTGGAGTACAATGTTGTTGTTGAGAAATCTAAATCCTTGTTCACATTTCTAGAACAAGGAGGATTTGATGAAATGATGAGCTTTGATGCCTTCTTGACATAGGTAAATCTATCAAAAGATGAGTACATCCAAGCCATACAATGTATGCTTAGGAAACCAACACTTTTCCTTAAACATAAACTCTCCCATATTTGGAACAATAGTTTCTCCAAGGACATGCCAGTTATGTTGAAAACAAATATAGATGCACAATACGTGCCGAATGCATATGCTCCAGCATCATACTATACCTCGTATATGATGAAGATTGACAAATCTATGACAAGTGCATTCAGAAGAATATGCAAAGAACATGAAATAAGTCATATTGATGCCATACAAATGATATGCACACTTGGCAATACATTGCTTAATTTTCAACAAATGTCTGCTCAACAAGCAGTTCACATTGCACTTTCCTTGCCCCTCACTTGTAGTTCAAGAAAATGTGTCTTCATAAACACATCTCCACTTGAAAAACACACATTTTTGCTTAAACCAAA
Source organism: Picea glauca (assembly GCA_000966675.3). Taxonomy (NCBI): domain Eukaryota; kingdom Viridiplantae; phylum Streptophyta; class Pinopsida; order Pinales; family Pinaceae; genus Picea; species Picea glauca. The sequence goes on along the minus strand of JZKD02S1622005.1, from coordinate 287,933 downwards.
GGTTTTGCTGCAACAAGAGCCTGACAATTCAAAAGACGTGGTATGTCGCTCTATTATTGATTATTATGTCCAGCGTCCATCTCCTATTAGGCATATCTTCTTAGCAGAATTCGTATCACATTACAAAAAACATGGTGCACCCATATCAAAAAGGAAAAAAAACCTCTGTGATACGGTTTGTCAAATACAATAAACATGGTGACTATGAAAACTATTGTAGAGAAAAATTGTTGTTGTATGTTCCGTTCGATGAAAACGAAGAGACATTAAAACATAACTTCTCTACATGGGAGGCTACATATGTTGCGTCCGAGACTATAGTGCACATCAATAAAGCTAGATTTACCTACAATGTTAATCCAACATGGGGCGATCTAGAAGTTGCACTTAATGACCTAGAAAACCCTGGTGATCATGATGAGACATTCAAAAACCGAAAAACAACCAGAACTCCTTCTGAGTCCTATGACTTACAAGCGGATTTGCCTCGTCCTCTAGGGGTTGGAAGTGAAAAATGTATCAATCTTGGTTTTCAAGTTACAAAACATCTTTTCCTAATTGAAAATAATGAATACCGTAGAATAAGACATCTGTTGAATCGCGAACAACAAATGATTCTAAAGGACATTACTCTTAAAAAATGCTTGAACATGAACAGTCTTGTGCACGTGTTCCTTACAAGCGGAGCAGGAACAGGCAAGACATTCATAGTGAAAGCATTGTTCCAAATGCTTATACGAATCTATGATTCAAACAATTCCTCTAATCCTATGAAACCAAAGGGCTTAATAGTTGCATACACAGGAAAAGTTGCATACAATGCTGGTGGAACAACAGTCCACTCTCCATTTTTAATGCCTTTTAACAAGTCACAATTTATTCCACTTAGTAAGGAGATGTTGGATACATTATCTAAGCTTTGTGAGGAACTCCAACTTGTGTTTATAGATGAAGCATCTTTGATTGGGAGTTGGTTCTTGTATTCCATTGATGACCGACTAAGAAGCATAAAACATGTGCAAATGAAATACTTTGGAAACATTGACATGATATTCTGTGGGGATCTTTACCAAGCAAAGCCCGTCCAAGATTCTTTGATATTTGAACAACCTACCGTTAACATGGAAACAATCACCCATGATTTCTGGAGAGACAATATTAAATGCTTTGAGTTTCATACTACAATGCGCCAGACAGATGAAACATTCATTGCAATTCTGAATAGAATGCGCACAAACAACCAAACATATGATGACTTGACCTATATCAATTTGAGGTGCTTATGGCCTACACCAACAGACCCAACGTTCCCTTACATGTTCTACAAAAATAAGGATGTTTCAATGCATAACAGCCACATGTTGTCGCTCATGCCTGGCGATGATATCATCATCAATTCGATTGACCTGGAAGAAGACAACCATGGAAATGTGCCACGTCATGAACATTCAATCACTTTACCTTTACAGCTTGTCCTCAAATTAGAAATGTTGGTTGAAATATATGCCTGTAACTATGATTCACATGATGGCTTGGTGAATGGTGCAGATGGAATACTAAAAGGCTATACGAAGACAAAAAAAGTGGATGTCCTTTGGATTAAGTTCCATGAACCGCATATAGGCAAGCGACAAGCAAGCAAGTTGTCTTATCTATATAATTCAAACACTGGAAATGATTAGACACCTATTTTGTGAATATAGAAGCCAGTATCGACATCAGCAAAGACAGGTCGACTGAAGATTCAAAAACACTTTCTGATTAAACTTGCATGTGCACGTACAATCCACAGATCACAAGGACTAACACTTGATAATGTTGCATTTCAGCCTGTTGGAATTCAGATACATGGACTTGTGTACACAGCATTGTCCCGTGTCAGAAGCATAGAGTCCTTGTATTTACTAAGTCCTCTCACAAAAGATAACTTCAAAGTGAAACAGAAATTTGATATTGAAATGGAACGAATCAGGACCACCGCAAAATGACAACTGCACTATGATTACCAATCCATACAAACAAATTCATCTATATCAATTCTCTCGCTTAACACACGCAACTTAAATGCACACAAGGATGATATACTGAATGACTATGATATAATGCAATCTGATATTCTGTGCTAGTAGGAAACACACATGACATTATGCATGCAGAACAAAAAATTCCCAAATCACAATTGCATATCAAGTTACATTACACATGGGATGATGATACTAGTGAAAAAACATGTACCAATTTTGGACCATATACATATCGAAGAAAAGAATGTTGAACTGGTGCTTGCAAATTTTTTTTCCCATGAAACAGAAGTTGCAATACTGAATCTGTATGTTGCTCCCCATGCAACATTCTCCAACATAGTACATGTTATTTCCAATGCATTGGGCCATTTCCATCTAAACGAACCCATTGTACTTGTAGGAGACTTCAATATTGACATGCTACAAAATACTGGCAAAACAAAAGAATTGGAAAACTACATGTGCAAATACAGTCTCCACTTTCTTTTGAACAACACAGTCCATCTGCAAAACACACTTATTGACCATGTCTGGTCCAATATGCCCATTCCTCAATACAGTATGTTTGTCTTAGACACATATTGGTATGATCATGATACAATTGGTATTGCACTTGAATTATGACATATACATCAAACATATTGCAAACTCATATTTATATGTTTCAAAGCATATCTGTATAGCTTGTTGCAAAAAATAAATAAATATTTATCCAGCTTCTTGGTTTTCCCTGATTTCTACACATATCATTCTGGTGGGCATAGAGACGGTGTTCTACTCAAACTATAAAATATACATTGTTCCAAAAAAAAAAAAGGTACATCCTCCCAAAAATTATTTCTGACTCTATTCATCTTATTCTATTTTTTTTAGTATATGTACATAGTAGTTGTCTTTTTCTTAACATCTAAACTTATGTTCATATCCCTTTTGTTTTGTACTTTTGTTGATAGAAACAGACAGGAAAAATAGATGGCACAAAGAACTCCTACCCAGAGATGTAGACGAATCCATGCAAAGGTGCATTCTTTTTCTACCCGTGTTCCATAGTAAACAATTTTTCGTTTACTTTCTCTGTATTTGTCAAACTTGTTTGCAGCTATTTTTTTATTTTTTTTTTCGCGCCTAGAGGCCGCCACCCTGCCCGTCCTCCATCCAACAGAAATGCAATGGTGAGCTAGCCAGCCCGCAAGTTCACTTGTCTATTTGTATATCGCCCAACTATGGGTGTTATTTGCATGACACAAAACATTAGAGGCCCAATGTACAACCCGCAAGTGTGTGATCCAAATAAGTGGCTAAGTATGCAATAAGGGATCTGTGCATATTTCATATGTATTGCTCGTTTCTAGGAGCCTGCCAGCCCTAGAGCCTCTCAATTTGTATATCGTGGAAATCACTAGAAGTAGAATGTTGAGTCGGCCAGCTCACAAATCCGCTTATCAATTGACAAATGTTGAGCCAGCCAGCCCACAAATCCACTTGTCAATTTATTATCATAAGCTATTTGTAAGGAACCGAACAATAGAGGCCCGTTTTTTACCCCACCAACCTGAGAACCCATGATCCAGAAACTATACATGGTCTATAAAATCTTAGCCACCCCGCAAGTCCGCTTGTCAATTTGTATATCACGGAACTGTGTGTGCTATTTGTAGAAAACGGAATAGTACAGGCCTATTTTTTGACCCCGCCCGCCCTAAAACCCGCATTATAGATAGACATTTAGTTTTTCCTCACTTCTACACACACTGATCTGGTAACCACAGAGAACCCAATTTCTATATGGTAGAAATCGGCCCAATGCACAGCCTGCAAGTTCACGATCCAAATAAGTGGATAAGTATGGAATAAGGGATCTGTTCATATTTGGTATGTATTGCTTGTTTCTGGGAGCCTGCCAGCCCTGGAACCCGCCATCCAGAAACTGTGCATGGTCTATAAAATCTTAGCCACCCCGCAAGTTCGCTTGTCAATTTGTATATCGCGGAACTGTATGTGCTATTTGTAGAACACCGAACCATAGAAGCCTTTTTTTGAGCCCGCCCGCCCGAGAACCTGCGATCCAGAAAATGGCCAAGTATGGAATGCGATATCCATACATGCTCTATAAAATCTCATGTCCATACTTTATGAAGGTACATATTTAGTTTTGCCTCATTTCTACACACACTGATCTGGAAACCGTAGAGTTGGTGTTGCAGATGAATTATGAGATATGCACTGGGAGTCAGACCGAGCTGTTTGGTTTTCTTATATGAACAATTCCGACTCATGCAATTTTAGCATTGGACACTCAGCATTTTTAGCATGCAATTTCAGACTTGGC
>JZKD02S1622005.1:265725-279628 GCA_000966675.3 Picea glauca | reverse complement strand
ATCCCTTCTCAGTCTTAATTTCAAATGCCATGGAATGTCATTCGCATGCCGCCAGCTTCCTTCCTTCACGAAACCTCCAATCTCTTCCAAGAATTAATTTCAAATACCATGGAATGTCATTCGCACGCCGCCAGCTTGGTTCGTTCACGAAACCTCCAATCCTTAAATGTTCTTCATCGTAACCGCCACCTTTGCACTTCTAAGTATGCAATAATTAATATTTACTTCTAACAAGTCACCATACAACACGCATAGATATTGTCATTAATGAGGATATTTTCCATTCGCACGCATTGAAGCAATGTTTCCGGGGGGTTATATTGTCCCCTCCATTTCTTCATTTCAAGTAGCATCTGGAGAAAACCAACGTTTTCATAAACTACTGGCAGCATCTCCAGAACAGTTTTGTAGATATATAGTGAACATCTTCCTCACGAGCTTCCTGTGCAGAAGAAGGGAAAAAGAATTGTAGGGGAGGCGGAGTAGCCCGAAATTTACAGTGAAAACATGAATCTTGACGCTGATCTGGAAAGCATATTTTGCAACCTTGATCAGCCCAGAGACTCAATTCAGCATGCCTTCTCAATGGACATGGTTGATACCAAATTTTTTTATGAAGATGAATCCTTCGTATTCCAGAGTGTTTTTTTTGAAACCAAATCAAAAAAATTAATCATTGAAAAAAGAGATGTAAAAAATAAGAAAAGAAAACATCGTTCAAAACTTGACCTTGCCAATATGTAGGCATCCAAAATCTCTCAACTTCACATGGCAACCGGAGATGCTCTTCATGATTTTGTTGGAGTCATTGAGGCTGAAAATGACAAACTGAAGAACCGGATTAAGGAATTAGAGGAAGCTTTGTTTCCTATGCCATTGCTTGGCAGTTCTTTGGAAATAGCCATGCCTGCGACTATGTGCACCCCTGCAACAAATATAAAAGGCTCCTCCAGCTTCCTCGCATCGTGTAGACAATACATGGAGAAAAATATCAACAAATGAATGGAACTGATTACTAAGGCCTGGGAAACATCACAGAATATGGATTCCCTAGGGAGCAGGGCAGATAACTTGCTTCAACTTCTGCAGACGAATTTAAAAAATGAAGAAACTTTCTATGTGCACATGGTCATCCCTTTTTCCTTTCATGTCAACAACATGCCAGAGACGAGAAGAAGGTAGCATGATCTCTCGTCCAAAAAATGGCTCACTCAATTAGAAGCATGCTGGAAAGAGAAGGTGAAGAACCTGTACCTCATCGTCCAATCATGTGAGCAAGCAATATCAAAGAAAGAAACATTATTCACAAAGCTCACCAAAATAGACTTAGTAGGAAAGACAAATAGCTTCCAGGACCCCAGCTTAATCCTCAACTCGCTGGCATTAACCAAGCAAGCTTTCGATAAACAAGTTGATAATTTGAAGACCTTGTCTTTGGAAATTTTTTACAGGATTCTTGAAAATCATGAAGAATAGGTGGACAACTAGCTAGTCCGGTATTCGGTACATAATGGAGACATTCATAAAGCTCTATGTAAACATTCAATTGATCTAAGCGAATTAGAAAATGAATTTTTCAGCATTAAAATCCGTAATGACATCAACGTCGCCCCCTTGAGAAGCTATATTGAAGAGAACTTGAAGTGGGTTGCCGACGAAATCCAACAGGGAAATGCATAAATCCTTTGTTTATCAATCTAGTTATTCAAGAGGGCTGTCCACAAAAACCAGCTGGGAAAGGCATGACCAAGAAAACACCAAAATTACTTATATGTACCATCTCTATAAGTGTATATTGATAGTTCTTTCTTTATCAATCTAGTTATTCCACCTTTTCTGAGTAGAAATATATAGCCAAAAACTTATCTTCCCATTTCTACTTTTTAGGTATTACATTCTACCGTGTCTAAATTCTTCTTTCCACAGTCCTATTTCTTGTACATATTTCTGTTATGGTCCGCGGGAGCCCCAATCTCAGTCTATATGACAAACACATTTACATTTCCAGCGATATGTAACAAACTATTATTTTTTTCATATATTCCAAATAAAACTATTCTTTTGTCTCCTTATATATTTATGTGTTCCTAGATTTTTATCTTCGGCTATGCTGAATGTGAAGTCATTCTCTTTATTTTATCTCAATTCTCTTTTTATCTGATGCATATTTTCTCCAACCTGGTCATTTTCAAAATAAAGTATGACATAAATCACTCACTCAAATTTGAGATATCATATTTCACACACACACACACATATATGTTTCTTTAAATTTCCAGGAATATGTAATACATTTCATTATTTTTTTATATCAATGTCATAAAATTGTGTTCACTACTCTTTTTGTACTCAAACGTATAGAGAGTATGTCATTTCTTGCATCTTTACCACCTGTCCTTCATACTGTTTTCCACAAAGCCCCGTAAAATTAAAATAGTCCGCAAGTCTTCTTGTCAATTTGTATATCACGGATCTATGGGTGTTCTTTGTAGGCCATGGAATAACAGAGGCCCAATTCTCAGCCCGCCAGCTCGACAACTCGTGATCCAAAAACTGCCTAAGTATGGAATCATGGCTCTGTGCAAGTATGGAATGAGAGATATGTGCATGCTCTATAAAATCACATCCCCATACTTTATAAAAGTACATATTTCGTATGTATACAAGTAAATATCCATTTTAAAAAATTACATATTTGCTATGTACAATTTATGCTCTCCAGGAATCTGTAATTTGATACATTTCAATTTCTTGTATCCACGAATGCCTGTTTTAAAGAAAACTAATTCGAGAATGTTATTTATTTGGTTCTTTTGTCCACCGCCCTATGTAACAGACATTGGTACTATATTTTTTGTGCTTTTGTCCACCACCGTATGTAAAACCTATGTAAAGAAAACTAATTCATGAATGCTAAATTTTTGGACACGAGCCCCTTAAAATTTAAACAGTCTGCAAGTCCCATTGTCAATTTGTATATCACGGAACTGTCAATGCTATTTGTAGTACATGGAACAACAGAAGCCCGATTTTCAGGTCCCCAGCCCGAGAACCCACGATCCAAAAACTAGCTAAGTATGAAATGAGGGTTCCGTCCATGCTCTAATTTGAAAATGCTAGTTTTTTTTCTTTTTTTATGTGTTCCTAGATTTTTATCTTTAGCTATGCTAAATGTCAAGTCATTATGTTTATTTTATCTCAATTCTATTTTTCATGATGCATATTTTCTCCTGCCTGGTCATTTTCAAAATTAAGTATGACATAAATCACTCACTCGAATTTGAGATATCATATTACACACACACACACACACACACACACACACACACACACACACATATATATATATATGTTTCTTTAAATTTCCAGGAATATGTAACATGTTTTACTATTTTTTTATATAAATGTCATAAAATTGTGTTCACTACTTTCTTTCTACTCAAACGTATATAGAGTATGTCATTTCTCCATCTTTACCACCTGTCCTTCTTACTGTTTGCCACAAAAGCCCTTGAAATTAAAATAGTCTGCAAGCCCGCTTGTCAATTTATATATCACGGAACTTTGGGTGCTCTTTGTAGGCCATGAAACAATAGAGGCCGAATTTCCAGCCTGCCATCTCGAGAACCTGCGATCCAAAAACTGCCTAAATATGGAATCAGGACTCCGTGCAAGTATGGAATGAGGGCTCTGTGCTTGCTCTATAAAATCTCATCCCCGTACTTTATAAAAGTACATATTTCGTATGTATAAAAGTAAATATCTACTTTAAAAAATTACATATTTGCTATGTATAATTTTTGGTCTGCAAGAACCTATAATTTCATAAATTTCAATTTCTTGTGTCCAGGAGCCCCTATTTTAAAGAAAACTAATTCGGGAATGCTATTTATTTGGTCCATTTGTCCACCGCCTTATGTAACAGACATTGGTACTATACTTTTTGTCATTGTGTCCACCAACGTATGTAAAACCTATGTAAAGAAAACTAATTTGTGATTGCTAAATTTTTTGGACACGAGCCCCTTAAAATTCAAATAGTCCGCAAGTCCGATTGACAATTTGTATATCGCAGAACTGTCGCTACTATTTCTAGGACACGGAGCAACAAAAGCCCAATTTTCAGGTCCCCAGCCCAAGAACCCGCGATCCAAAAACTGGCTAAGTCTGGAATGAGTGTTCCGTCCATGCTCTATATATCTAGTTGATCAAATTACATATTTTGTATGTATAATTTATGTTGTACAGAAACAATTTCTTGTGTCCACGGGCCCCTGTTTTAAAGAAAACCAATTCGGGAATGCTAGTTTTTTCAATGCTTTTCTCCACGAACCTATGTAACCAATTGTCAATTTGTATATCGCGGAACCCTAGGTGGTATTTGTAGGCCACGAAACAACAGGAGTCGATTTTCTAGTCTGCCAGCCCGAGAACCCGCGAACCAAAAACTACCTAAGGATGGAGTGATAGATTTCAATTTGATATGTATAATTTATGCGAGTTTTTTTGGTTCTTTTGTCCACAAACCTATGTAACGGACGTAGGCCCTTACATTTCAAATAGTCTGCAACTCCAATTGTTAATTTGTATATCGCGGAACTCTAGGTGCTATTTGTAGGCCACGAAACATCAGAGGCCCAATTTTCTGCCCACCAGCCCGAGAACCCACGATCCAAAAATTCAAATAGTCTGCAAGTCCGCTTCTCAATTTTTATATCATGGAACTCTCGGTGCTATTTGTAGGGCACACAGCCCTTGTTTTAAAGAAAACTAATTCGGGAATGCTAGTTTTTTTTCTGCTTTTGTCCACGAACCTATGTAACTGATTGTCAATTTGTATATCGTGGAACCCTGGGTGGTATTTGTAGGACACGAAACAACAGAAGACAAATTTTTAGCCCGCCAGCCCGAGAACCCGCGAACCAAAGACTGCCTAAGTATGGGGTGATAGATTTCAATTTTTTCTGTGCAGGAGCCCCTCTTTTAAAGAAAACTAATTCGGGAATGCTATTTTTTTCATACTTTTGTCCACCAACCTATGTAACAGACATCAATACTATTTTTTTTGTTTTTTTGTCCACTAGCGTATGTAAAAAGGAAAACTAATTCGGGAATGCTAAACTTGTTCGACACGAGCCCCTTCAAATTCAAATAGTCTGCAAGTCCAATTGTCAATTTGTATATCGCGGAATTCTTGCCGCTATTTGTAGAGCATGGAACAACAAAAGCCCAATTTTCAGCCCGCCAATCGGAATGAGGGTTCCATGCATGATATATATATATATCTACTTAATCAAATTACATATTTGATATCTATAATTTATGTTATTCAAGAACCTCTAATTTGATAAATTTCAATTTCTTCTGTCCAGGAGCCCTTGTTTTAAAGAAGCCCAATTTTTAGCCTGCCACCCTGACAACCTGAAAAAATCTTCCGTGCATGCTCTATATATCTACTTAATCAAATTGCATATTTGATATGTATAATTTCTCCTGTCCACGAACCTATAATTTCATATATTTCAATTTCTTCTATCCAGGAGCCCTTGTTTTAAAGAAAACTACTTAGGGGATGTTAGTTTTTTTATGCTTTTGTCCATGAACCTATGTTACAAATGTTGGCCCTTAAATCTCAAATAGTCCATAAATCCAATTGTCAATTTGTATGTCGCGTAACTCTGACCGTTGTTTGTAGCGCACAAAACAACACAAGCCCAATTTTCAGCGTGTCAGCCCGACAACCCGCATGCTCTATATATGTACTTAATCAAATTACATATTTGGTATGTATAATTTATGTTGTCCAGGAACCTATAATTTGATGATTTTTCAATTTCTTCTCTCCAGGAGCCCTTCTTTTAAAGAAAACTAATTCGTGAATGCTAGTTTTTTTGTGCTTTTGTCTACGAAGCTATGTAACATACATATGCCCTTAAATTTCAAATAGTCCACAACCCCGATTGTCAATTTGTATGTCGCAGAACTCTGGGTGCTATTTGTAGGGCACAGAACAACAGAGCCTGATTTTCAACGCGCCAGCCCGACAACCCGCCATCCAAAAACTGTGAACTATGGAATCTCATTACCATACTTTATAAAAGTACATATTTCGTATGTATAAAATTAAATATCTACTTTATAAAATTTCAAATTTCATATGTATAATTTACGCTGCCCATGAACCTATAACTTGATAAATTTCAACTTCTTTTGTATCCACCAGCCCTTGTTTTAAAGAAAACTAATCCGGGAATGCTAATTCTTTTGTGTTTCAATGTACTTCAACTTCCTGCCCACGTATCTGTACTCAGTCGTATTTATTCCCATTCCAGCCTGGCAGGAACTCCGATGCCATACAACACTTGTTTATATAATAATCCACAAAAATATCTGAGTCAAACAAGTTATCATATAATAAATTATAAAATAATTTATGTATATATCCACAGTCAGAAGCTCATAATGGCCCCCACGGTCCATAAACTTCTCACACCCATCCCAGCCACTATTTTCCCAACTATGGTGAACATTTAAAATTTGTATTAGGAAAAAATATTTTTGAAAATTGATTTAATATATATAATGTTGTTAGCTTACGTTGTTCGGCCATGACTTTTCATTAATTCAATTTTTGGAAGCTGAGACGGTGTAAATATTTGTCTATAATAATTTGTGAGAGCGTTATGGTTGGATATGATAATTTTTTATATCAACATGTTTGGATAATTCACGCTTTCTAAGCTATTTCCGTTTGGCTTTGACCACGATAACCATTTATAATCTTCTCTATGATATCGATTGCCCAGCTCCTAATGCACTGTATAGCAAATCTTCTATTATGATTAAATCTTTTATTGTTTTTTATATGATATATAAATCATTTTATTTTCTTCTCTATGTATATGTTTTTTTTGAATTTTTTTCAAACGCTTGCTATTATTTATTATGATTACTATTATTTATTATCTTTGTTATTATTTATTATTAGTGTGATTAGATTTATGGTTGATTTTCATTAGTTGTCAGTTGACTACAAATATTTGTCTTGTTGTCCAATTTTATACATATGCTTAGCAAATTAATTATTTTTTCATAAAATTTGAATTACTTTTATACACTTGTGCTTGGTCAACTAATTCTATGTAACAATTTTTTTTCCAAACATAGATAACCTAATTTTGGAGTTTTAATCTTAAATAACTAGGACATATATTCATCCAAATTATTAAATCCATGTTAGTGGAATAAATACATGTGATGCCATATATTGGATGTGAAGTGCAATGTTGCCACGTATTTGTTTTTGAATGATCTTGTAACCAAATCTCATTTGCCTTTTTTTTTCATCTGCACGTTTGTTATCTCCGAATATATTTTAGGAGTTTCCTCTTTTGTATATACCCCATCTAGACAATCTCTATTATAACTCCCATAGATGGAGTTTCTTGTTTTGTATATACCCCATCCAGACTATCTCTATTATAACTTGCATAGATGGTTGTGCATACAATCAATTCCATATCTACACTTATAGGTAGACCATCCATGAATGAAGAACACATACATATCTACGCTTCCTAGTAGACCATCCATGAACGAAATTCCATTGTTTTTTTCTCCCTCTCACACGGGTTGTGAATCTTTTTAAGAACCATGTGAAGTGGATTACTCAACTTTTTAGAGTTTTGACTCTTTTTAATGCACTAATTACATTGCAACGGTTTTGATTGTAAATTCATGGTCATGGTAATTATATGTTTTTATTGCAATTTGTTGGACATGGTAACTATATACATTAAACTTTTGGTCCCAACTATTTGTAAATTCAATTATCACTATGGTCATAATTGTCTGAAAATTTATCACAGATCAATCATTGATTAATCTCTTTTTTAGTTATTAAATTTTTCATTTATTAGCAATTCCAATAATTGATAGTTTTTCCTTTAAAATCGGTGATTATGTTGTAGATTATGTGAGAAATAGAGACATGAACACAGAAAGATATATTTTTCGATTTAAGCATAGAAGTTCTTTACTGTATAGTAATATGTTACTTTTTGTAACTATTAAGTTTATTAATTATGTGTGATGATCTTCTAACTATTAAGTTTATTAATTATGTGGGATGATATTCATTTTTGTGGTTGGCACTTAATATTCATTAATTTTGTCCTCCTTTTACGTAATTATTGTAATTTTCATAAATAATTTAACATACACCATTCTAATTTCATACACGTCTCCTTTCAAATTTATTCACTATTTTTTTTTATAGAATAAATAATAATTAGTTGAGGATTTATTTCAGAGAATTTTGTTGTCTTATATTATAAGAAGAGGTTGTCATTATTTGTTGGTTTTAGTATAATTTTTATTGCTATTATGAATATATTTTAAGTAATTTTGATAAATAATTCCCCACCACTTGAGGTGCAACACGAGTTTTAGGAACACATGCTAATGCAAGCAATTTTGGTATTGGTATAAGAATCTTAAAGATGTTGGAATGCAATGTTGTAATTCAAACGTATGGATGAATTGAAATCTATACACCAAAATGTTTTCAACATGGACATCACCATTGTAGTGGCACTTGTATTAATATAACACAAAAAATATTATGGAAACCAAGACCACTAATATTTACATTAATATATAACACAAAAAAAAACGAAGACCAGAAGTTTATGTCTTCCTCGGTTGCTCGTCCATCTAGGTTTCATGGTCTTCATCTAGTAGAGTTTGATATTGTCCCTTCAGAATTTGAAAGATTGGTCAAACTCGTCCTCATTTCCAATCCAATTTTTTGCATATCTATGCATAGTAATCTCAATATTGATATCTTGGTATTGGCTCGCTTTCTCCTCCACTGAGCCAATTTAACTCCTTTAGCTTGAATATATTAGTATCACATGTTCTAGAGTACCCGAGTACCCTGGATCAAGGATCCAACCTTCAAACTCTGGTTCTACATGTTTTTTGGAATTTTTTTGTTATTATGGTTGTTTCCTTTGTTTCCATGTCATATTTGGGTTTCTTCTTCCCTTGTAGCATTTGTTTGGGCACAAATCATGCATTGATGTGTTTGGGTGTTTTGAGGCTGCTTGTTAGTGGTTGTGTTGCCTCTGGAAAGCCCACTTTTTCTACTCTTTGGGACATCAACTTTGTTTCCAGGTCACATGGTTGGAGGCTTGGACCAAACAATATAGGTTGGTGGCCACCTGATAAATAAGGGAGTTGTCAACCACAACATGGGGTGTTCCAAATCAGCACACCAATAAATATTTAGGCTTTGTAAGGGGGTTCCCATTGTGGCTAGGAGGGATTATAGAAGCCTCAGATTAGTACCAATTAAAGGGGTAGGCTAGGGATAGAGATTCCAACAAATCTAAGAGGGTAGAGGAATGAGGTCAAACTTAACAAAGGCAGAAGTTGCTATAGATCCAAGTAGTAGTAAACCCCGTGAACCAAGGATTGAAAGAGATAGGTCGATGTCTGAGAAATGTAATTGGGAAGGGCATACAAAGTTAAATTCAACAAATTGAAGAGGGTGATGGGGTGCCTCCACCTCTTAAACGTATTAACTATCCCATTTTATATTGAATTTCCCTCTTTTCAATAACAAAAAATTATGTTAATCATAGTAAAAAAAAGACAACCGAAGACACAATACCAAGAAGGAAATCTTGGGATGATAACAAACCATGTTCAACCTAGATTGACTATGTTGTGCCTTGAACTAGAGCCACTTCCCTCGTTTCATTCATGTTGTGGTTTCATCCATGGTGTCTCTCTACAACCATAACATTGCAAATCCTAGACATGAACTTGGGTTTAAACTATTGTAGGCCTACATTATTCATAATTGCATGGGGTCTCATCAACTTGAGCCCATAATACATCAAATTGTCTTACAAAAGGAGTGTGCTTGAGTAAAATTTTGCCACTCATCCACTACCAAGGGAGATCATTAACCACCTCTTCCACCACCACTTAGAGAATATTCTAGGCACATGAGTGATATTGTGGAACTTCCCTCACCTTTCCACTTCATTATCATGCATAGGAAACACATCCAAATGTTTTCAAAACATTTTAACTGTAGATTTTAATTATAATTTAAATAAATAATTGTCAATTTTTTATAAATTCACATGTAGGGAGGGCGTGAAATCATATGCAGAGGGTGATTTAAGATTTATTCATTATAATCAAAATCATTTCAATTATTTAAAGCATCATGAGGGTGCTATGTTTATGCGTTATTTACATCTGCAGAGACATGACAGATCCTGACACCTTCAAACATGTCAATTGAGCTAACATTAAACTTCACAGAGAATTGTATCAAGGGATACCACTAGCTATAGCCACTCACGAGATACACCGATTGGAAATCATGCACTAGTAAAATCATTCATGAGGCATCAACATGTAAATGTGTTTTGGTTACTAGAATCCATGTTCTTCACTTGTTATAAAAGTGGAAGTGGGGGAGATTCTAGGTTCCCACCATTCCACACTGAAAGGGGCTCTCTTAGGCTGCCCTTGAGTGCCTCCCCACTTATGATTGAGTTTAGAGGGGCATTACTCACAACATTTTAATGGAGCAATGTGAGCTCACTGTCACCAATATTTACTTACATGATAGTATATCCACTAATCTTTTCTTCCTTAATAGCAACATTTTCTCAATAGTGTTTCCATGAAAGCACGCCACCAAAAAATCATTTTTTCTTCCATTTATGTTATTTTTGCAATTTATGTTACTTTCCAATTTTTTCAAATTGTGCTACCTAGAATGGAAATCCCATGATTCAAATATTTGTTGTTGATATCTTTTGCATTTTCTTGACATAATATATTCACGATATATGGATATCCCACCAGAATGACTCTTGTGGTTCTTCCACTTCCAAGAACAATGTTAATAACCATGACAATATCATGAAAAATTGTAGAAAATGGTCGAAAAATTTATGTGGGTTTCCTCCTACAATTTCTTGTTCTCTTAATGATATTGAAACTAGAACAAGATTCTCGAGTCTAAATTTGGTGAATGTTTACATTTATGTTTGTTCTATTATACCATTTCTAAATGCACTAATCCATTAAGTATTTTATGTTATCATATAGTTTTTCCTTGATACTTGTGTTTTTAACTTTGTTTAATTAGAATTCAATAACTAGCGCAACCACATAACTTGTGGTTGATGAACACCAATAGGTGATGATGACATAAGGAGAAATTTAGGTCAAATTGTTTGTACAGTCTAAATCATAAGATGCATAACATGGCAAAGACGAAATGACATAGGCAGAGGCCAATACATAAAAACTAATGGTTAGAATATAGCCCACTTCACCCTATCTAGGAAAAAATAAAAATAAACTATGTTAGAACTTCATTTGACGCCTATCCTTAGAGAATATTCCCTCTTGGATGCATCCATTTCCTTTCTCCACACCTGTAAGCTGTTGCAAAATGGTCTGAAAGTGTGGCTAGATTTCCCATGAGGCTCTTTGCATCTTGTGGCATACAAAGTCCGGTTTAACATTACCAAACACTCAATTGATCGATTTCAAGATCAAAGAAACAAAGACAATGATATACCTCAACATCAACCATATTCTACTAAATCGGGATATTTAATTGAAATGAAAATTCAATCACTTAGATTAGAAGCTCAATGTGTGAGCTCATTTTGCAATGGAAATCCTACAACACATGTGTCTAGGAGTGGACACTGAAATGAAAATGAAAACTATAACGGACTAGGAGTGGAGAAAGATGCCCTCGCCGTGATATTGGAGATATGGAAACCGTCCCTGTTAAACGTGGAAAAGGAACCTTAATCAGGTTAATCAAATTAATCACTAGCAAGCATGGGTAGTAATGACCAATGGTTTCATTTTGAAATGCAAGGATGTTAATACATTAAATATCATCTTTTTATTTACGAGGAGGAAAAATAATTTAATTTTTTAGGAAACATTTTCTATAGAAAGTGCATCAAGCATTAAAAGATTATTTAATCTATCTCTTTTCAATAATTGTACACCTATCAACGTAATGATAATCCCTTTCCTTCTTGGAAATTTCTACTCTTCCACTTCTTTCTTATACAATTAATTTCTACAAGATGTTCAATCTTACAATGTAGCATTTTGTGATTTGACGTAGTTGAATTGTTTTTTCTATAACCAATTCATTGGACTTAAAATTCCTATGAAGTTACGTCCAAAATAAATTCACTATCAACCACGTTCAATCTAAAAAGAAGTTATTTTGTTGCATTTTGAAAATTTTCCCTATTTGATGATTGTTATTTAAAATATGCACTCTAAACAACACAAATTTGGGTGACATTTTTGAAACACTATCTAAACCGCTATTCTATTTTATGGTTATGAAAACATTCAACCCTCTCTTACCATTAAAAAAGATAAGGTACTATTAACAAATAAAAGAATTAATTTGTAATGGACACTTAAAGTATGATGATTTGAATGTTGCACAAATATAACTTACTTTTATTAGTACCTGCCAAAGCAGGTACTATAGCAACCAGTAAGGTTCTAAACCCTTTTCATGTGTAAATTATAACCCAAGGTTTTTCCAATATATTCATTATTTCAATTTATTTTCAAAAAACAATACAATTTTATGTTTTTCTAATTTGATGCTTTGAATTTATCATTGGCTAAAATGGATTTGATGTGATATAAATCACCCGGTGTATGTAATTTAAAAAAAATATTTGTGAGAATTTAAAATTAGTTTATGAAAAAAATTTATACAATTTGGTAGTTTGAAGGTTGTGGCTCTGCAGTCCAAGAACTCTATGGCACTGCAATCTAGAGTGGTTGCAGTCGATGCCTAGAACTTCAGTATATGCTCCATGCCTCCTGGCAACTTGCATGCATCCCAACAAAGAAAATCCTAGGGAGGTCAGTGGGGCACGTATCAATTGTTGCTCGGGTGGCTAGCTTGGTCCGGGTTTTTTTTTCAATGTGAAAATGGATGGATCATAAGTTTTCCCATTCTGATTTTCGCTACTAAATTCACCCATTTTTATATGGTGTGAACCCACATTCCATATAGTTTCCATAGTGTTTCCATGTTTCCATGATCGTGTAATTTCTGATGATCACGGGCAGTCTTGTTGTTATTGGCATTAATACTCGCCTACCCTTCTGAATGATTTATGTATCAGTTTTTGGATCATTGTCAATATATCGATTTGAATTCATATTTACTATATCTCAAGGACCATTTCATGAAAAATTTAAATGTCGTGGCCACTACAAAAATTTTCATGAAATATATTATATTGATCTTAAGATTATTTTGATTTGCTTTCATGTGTTGCAATCTCGGTTTCCTCCAGTTCTTTACTCGCTTAACAATAGAGTTGATATTTTGCATTGGTGTTCTATTTCCTTAGTGAGTACTTGAATTGGACCATTCCATTTAAAAGAATTTGGTTTATTTGACAAGGATGGTTCCATTTACAAGCATTTGGTTTATTTGACAAGGATGGTATTAGACTGTTAGTTTATTTTCATTACCTTAAATATGTTGTCTGGACTCTCTCAGCTTCACTATGTAGTTTTATGATATATTGAAGTTTTCAGTTGATAAAAGGTTTTGGATTGTGCTTCTTTGTATATTATTCTACCGATGCTATTGTTCTTGGTATTACCTGAAGATAATTTTATTTTGCTACTTTCCAATGTTTTTTCCAAAGTTGATAGGGGTTTCCAAATCTAATTATGGATCTAGGTTTTAAATAATGAAGTTCTAGTATTAGTCATTGATCTTTTAGCCGTTGATATGTAGTTAATCCCCAATTTTTTTTTGACATGGTTTCATTTGGACTATATCAATTGGGGTTTT
>JZKD02S1622005.1:241025-257384 GCA_000966675.3 Picea glauca | reverse complement strand
ACTCCTATAAAGACATTTAATCTATTGCCATATAAATCTGGTATTTTGTCATTATCTTTTTCAGTGTACAACTCATGCACAGGACCAAGAGATTCTGAGGTGGGTCCGATATCATGGAACGATATGAACTTGCTAGTAACCCATCCCTAAAATATGAAAAATCTGAATTAAAAAATGTTAAATTTGAAAACATCCCCAATAGTTAATGGTGGATTCAAGTGGTCCCAAGAAATGGATTGGCTGACAACAGTTCCAAAATATTTTAAATTGGAAAATAAATTCGTAAAGACCGGCAAAAAAGTCAAATCGTTTACGTTAAGATGATGTGTATTGTGTTTTCAAATTTCCAAACATCCAAATCTGAAAATCTGCAGATATTTTAATTTGTATTTCCTTTAAAATGGATAGATTGAAATGTCTCTAAGAAATTTCAATTACGGTGGAAAACTCAACCAGTGCATCGAATTGCTCATTATTTCTTTGGTCTAACTTAAATTTCTTTAAATTTCCTTTAAATTTCCAGGAATATGTAATAAGTTTCATTATTTTTTTATATAAATGTCATAAAATTGTGTTCACTACTCTTTTTGTACTCAAATGTATAGAGAGTATGTCATTTCTTGCATCTTTACCACCTATCCTTCATACTGTTTTCCACAAAGCCCCGTAAAATTAAAATAGTCCGCAAGTCCGCTTGTCAATTTGTATATCACGGATCTGTGGGTGTTCTTTGTAGGCCATGGAACAACAGAGGCCCAATTCTTAGCTCGCCATCTCCACAACTCGCGATCCAAAAACTGCCTAAGTATGGAATCATGGCTCTGTGCAAGTATGGAATGAGAGCTCTGTGCATGCTCTATAAAATCACATCCCCATACTTTATAAAAGTACATATTTCGTATGTATACAAGTAAATATCCACTTTAAAAAATTATGTATTTGCTATGTACAATTTATGCTCTTCAAGAACTTGTAATTTGATACATTTCAATTTCTTGTGTCCAAGAGCCCCTATTTTAAAGAAAACTAATTCGAGAATGCTATTTATTTGGTCTATTTGTCCACCGCCCTATGTAACAGACATTGGTACTATACTTTTTGTCATTGTGTCCACCAACGTATGTAAAACCTATGTAAAGAAAACTAATTCGCGAATGCTAAATTTTTTGGACATGAGCCCCTTAAAATTCAAATAGTCCGCAAGTCCGATTGACAATTTATATATCGCGGAACTGTCGCTACTATTTCTAGGACATGGAACAACAAAAGCCCGATTTTCAGGTCCTCGGCCCGAGAACCCGCGATCCAAAAACTGGCTAAGTCTAGAATGAGTGTTTTGTCCATGCTCTATATATCTAGTTGATCAAATTACATATTTCGTATGTATAATTTATCTTGTCCAGAAACAATTTCTTGTGTCCACGGGCCCCTGTTTTAAAGAAAACTAATTCGGGAATGTTAGTTTTTTCCATGCTTTTATCCACGAACCTATGTAACCAATTGTTAATTTGTATATCGCGGAACCCTGGGTGGTATTTGTAGGCCACGAAACAACAGGAGTCGATTTTCCAGCCCGCCAACCCGAGAACCCGCAAACCAAAAACCGCCTAAGCATGGGGTGATAGATTTCAATTTGATATGTATAATTTATGTGAGTTTTTTTTGTTCTTTTGTCCATATACCTATGTAACGGACGTAGGCCCTTACATTTCAAACAGTCCGAAACTCCAATTTTCAATTTGTATATCGCGTAACTCTAGGTGCTATTTGTAGGCCACGGAACATCAGAGGCCCAATTTTCAGCCAGCCAGCCCGAGAACCCACGATCCAAAAATTCAAATTGTCCGCAAGTCTGCTTCTCAATTTGTATATCACGGAACTCTCGGTGCTATTTGTAGGGCACATAGACCTTATTTTAAAGAAAACTAATTCGAGAATGCTAGTTTTTTTGCTTCTTTTTTCCACGAACCTATGTAACCGATTGTCAATTTGTATATCGTGGAACCCTGGGTGGTATTTGTAAGACACGAAACAACAGAAGCCAAATTTTCAGCCTGAGAACCTGCAAACCAAAGACTGCCTAAGTATGGGGTGATAGATTTCAATTTCTTCTGTGCAGGAGCCCCTCTTTTAAAGAAAACTAATTCAGGAATGCTATTTTTTTCATACTTTTGTCCACCAGCCTATGTAATAGACGTCAGTACTATTTTTTTTGTTTTTTTTTCCACCAGCGTAAGTAAAAAGGAAAACTAATTCGGGAATGCTAAACTTGTTCGACACGAGCCCCTTCAAATTCAAATAGTCCACAAGTCCAATTTTCAATTTTTATATTGTGTAATTCTTGTCGCTATTTGTAGAACACGGGACAACAAAAGCCCAATTTTCAGCCCGCCAACCGGAATGAGGTTTTCGTGCATGATCTATATATCTACTTAATCAAATTACATATTTGATATCTATAATTTATGTTATTCAGGAACCTCTAATTTGATAAATTTCAATTTCTTCTGTCCAGGAGCCCTTGTTTTAAAGAAGCCCAATTTTCATCTCGCCACCTTGACAACCCGAAAGAAGTTTATGTGCATGCTCTATATATCTACTTAATCAAATTACATATTTGATATGTATAATTTCTTCTGTCCACGAACCTATAATTTCATATATTTCAATTTCTTCTGTCCAGGAGCCCTTGTTTTAAAGAAAACTACTTAGGGAATGTTAGTTTTTTTATTCTTTTGTCCACAAACCTATGTTACATACATTGGCCCTTAAATCTCAAATAGTCCACAACTTCGATTGTCAATTTGTATGTCGCGAAACTCTGACTGCTATTTGTAGTGCACGGAACAGCACAAGCCCAATTTCCAGCGTGTCAACCCGACAACCTGCATGCTCTATATATCTACTTAATCAAATTACATATTTGGTATGTATAATTTATGTTGTTCAGGAACATATAATTTGATGATTTTTCAATTTCTTCTCTCCAGGAACCCTTCTTTTAAAGAAAACTAATTTGCGAATGTTAGTTTTTTTGTGCTTTTGTCCACGAAGCTATGTAACATACATACGCCCTTAAATTTCAAATAGTCCACAACTCCGATTGTCAATTTATATGTCGCAGAACTTTGGGTGCTATTTGTAGGGCACCCGTGACTGATTTTCAACGCGTCAGCCCGACAACCTGCCATCCAAAAACTGTCAACTATGGAATCTCATTACCATACTTTATAAAAATACATATTTCGTATATATAAAAGTAAATATCTACTTTATAAAATTGCAAATTTCATATGTATAATTTACGATGTCCATGAACCTATAACTTGATAAATTTCAATTTATTTTGTATCCACCAGCCCTTGTTTTAAAGAAAACTAATTCAAAAATGCTAATTCTTTTGTGTTTTCATGTACTTCAACTTCCTGCCCATTTATCTGTACTCGGTTGCATTTATTCCTGTTCCAGCCTGGAAGGGACTCCGATGCCATACAACACAAGTTTATATAATAATCCACAAAAATATATGAGTCAAAATATATAATGTTGTTAGCTTACATTGTCCGACCATGACTTTTCATTAATTCATGTTTTGGAAGCTGAGACAGTCTAAATATTTGTCTATAATAATTTGTGAGATCATTATGGTTGGATATGATAATTTTTTATATCAACATGTTTGGATAATTCACGTTTTCTAAGCTATTTTCGTTTGGCTTTGACCACAGTAACCATTTATAATCTTCTCTATGATAAAGATTACCCAGCTCCTAATGCATTGTGTAGCAAATCTTCTATTATGATTAAATCTTTTATTGTTTTTTATATGATATATAAATCATTTTATTTTCTTNTAAATATTTGTCTATAATAATTTGTGAGATCGTTATGGTTGGATATGATAATTTTTTATATCAACATGTTTGGATAATTCACACTTTCTAAGCTATTTCAGTTTGGCTTTGACCAAGGTAACCATTTATAATCTTCTCTATGATACCGATTGCCCAACTCCTAATGCACTGTGTAGCAAATCTTCTATTATAATTAAATCTTTTGATGTGTTTTATATGATATATAAATCATTTTATTTTCTTCTCTATGTATATGTTTTTTTTTAATTTTTTTTAAACGCTTTCTATTATTTATTATCTTTGTTATTATTTATTATTAGTGTGACTAGATTTATGGTAAAAAAAAGACAACCGAAGACACAATACCAAGAAGGAAATCTTGGGATGATAACAAACCATGTTCATCCTAGATTGACTATGTTGTGCCTTGAACTAGAGCCACTTCCCTCGTTTCATTCATGGTGTGGTTTCATCCATGGTGTCTCTCTACAACCATAACATTGCAAATCCTAGACATGAACTTGGGTTTAAACTATTGTAGGCCTACATTATCCATAATTGCATGGGGTCTCATCAACCTAAGCCCATAATAGATCAAATTATCATACAAAAGGAGTGTGCTTGAATAAAAAAATTTCACTCATCCACTACCAAGGGGGATCATTAACCACCTCTTCCACCACCACTTAGAGAATATTCTAGGCACATGAGTGATATTGTGGAACTTCCCTCACCTTTCCACTTCATTATCATGCATAGGAAACACATCCAAATGTTTTCAAAACATTTTAACTATAGATTTTAATTATAATTTAAATAAATAATTGTCATTTTTTATAAAGTCACATGTAGGGAGGGCATGAAATCATATGCAGAGGGTGATTTAAGATTTATTCATTATAATCAAAATCATTTCAATTATTTAAAGCATCATGAAGGTGCTATGTTTATGCGTTATTTACATCTGCAGAGACATGACAGATCCTGACACCTTCAAACATGTCGATTGAGATAACATTAAACTTCACGGATAATTGTATCAAGGGATACCACTAGCTATAGCCACTCACTAGATACACTGATTGGAAATCATGCACTAGTAAAATCATTCATGAGGCATCAACATGTAAATGTGTTTTGGTGANTGTAGATTTTAATTATAATTTAAATAAATAATTGTCATTTTTTATAAAGTCACATGTAGGGAGGGCTTGAAATCATATGCAGAGGGTGATTTAAGATTTATTCATTATAATCAAAATCATTTCAATTATTTAAAGCATCATGAGGGTGCTATGTTTATGCATTATTTACATCTGCAAAGACATGACAGATCCTGACACCTTCAAACATGTCAATTGAAATAACATTAAACTTCACAGATAATTGTATCAAGGGATACCACTAGCTATAGCCACTCACCAGATACATTGATTGGAAATCATGCACTAGTAAAATCATTCATGAGGCATCAACATGTAAATGTGTTTTGGTGACTAGAATCCATGTTCTCCACTTGTTATCAAATTGGAAGTGGAGGAGATTTTAGGTTCCCACCATTCTACACTGAAAGGGGCTCTCTTAGGCTTCCCTTGAGTGCCTCCCCACTTATGATTGAGTTTAGAGGGACAGTACTCACAACATTTTAATGGAGCAATGTGAGCTTGTTGTCACCAATATTTACTTCCATGATAGTATATCCACTAATATTTTCTTCCATAATAGCAACATTTTCTCAACAGTGTTTCCATGAAAGCACACCACCAAAAAATCATTTTTTCTTTCATTTATGTTATTTTTGCAATTTATGTTACTTTCCAATTTTTTCAAATTGTGCTACCTAGAATGGAAATCCCACGATTCAAATATTTGTTGTTGATATATTTTGCATTTTCGTGACATAATATATTCACGATATATGGATATCCCACCAAAATGACTCTTGTGGTTCTTCCACTTCCAAGAACAATGTTAATAACCATGACAATATCATGAAAAATTGTAGAAAATGGTCGAAAAATTTATGTGGGTTTCCTCCTACAATTTCTTGTCCTCTTAATGATATTGAAACTAGAACAAGATTCTCGAGTCCAAATTTAGTGAATGTTTACATTTATGTTTGTTCTATTATACCATTTCTAAATGCACTAATCCATTAAGTATTTTATGTTATCATATAGTTTTTCCTTGATACTTGTGTTTTTAACTTTGTTTAATTAAAATTCAATAACTAGCACAACCACATAACTTGTGGTTGATGAACACCAATAGGTGATGATGACATAAGGAGAAATTTAGGTCAAATCATTTGTACAGTCTAAATCATAAGATGCATAACATGGCAAAGACGAAATGATAGAGGCAAAGGCCAATACACAAAAATTAATGGTTAGAATATAGCCCACTTCACCCTATCTAGGAAAAAATAAAAATAAACTATGTTAGAACTTCATTTGAAGCCTATCCTTAGAGAAATTGCCCTCTTTGATGCATCCATTNGATAATTGTATCAAGGGATACCACTAGCTATAGCCACTCACTAGATACACTGATTGGAAATCATGCACTAGTAAAATCATTCATGAGGCATCAACATGTAAATGTGTTTTGGTGACTAGAATCCATGTTCTCCACTTGTATCAAAGTGGAAGTGGAGGAGATTTTAGGTTCCCACCATTCTACACTGAAAGGGGATCTCTTAGGCTGCCCTTGAGTGCCTCCCCACTTATGATTGAGTTTAGAGGGGCATTACTTACAACATTTTAATGGAGCAATATGAGCTCGTTGTCACCAATATTTACTTCCATGATAGTATATCCACTAATCGTTTCTTCCATAATAACAACATTTTCTCAACAGTGTTTCCATGAAAGCACGCCACCAAAAAATCATTTTTTCTTCCATTTATGTTATTTCTGCAATTTATGTTACTTTCCAATTTTTTCAAATTGTGCTACCTAGAATGGAAATCCCACAATTCAAATATTTGTTGTTGATATCTTTTGCATTTTCTTGACATAATATATTCACGATATATGGATATGCCCCCAAAATGACTCTTGTGGTTCTTGCACTTCCAAGAACAATGCTAATAACCATGACAATATCATGAAAAATTGTAGAAAATGGTCGAAAAATTTATGTGGGTTTCCTCCTACAATTTCTTGTCCACTTAATGATATTGAAACCAGAACAAGATTCTCGAGTCTAAATTTATTGAATGTTTATATTTATGTTTGTTCTATTATACCATTTCTAAATGCACTAATCCATTAAGTATTTTATGTTATCATATAGTTTTTCCTTGATACTTGTGTTTTTAACTTTGTTTAATTAAAATTCAATTACTAGCGCAACCACATAACTTGTGGTTGATGAACACCAATAGGTGATGATGACATAAGGAGAAATTTAAGTCAAATCCTTTGTACAGTCTAAATCATAAGATCCATAACATGGCAAAGACTAAATGACATAGGCAGAGGCCAATACCCAAAAACTAATGGGTAGAATATAGCCCACTTCACCCTATCTAGGAAAAAATAAAAATAAACTATGTTAGAACTTCATTTGAAGCCTATCCTTAGAGAATTTGCCCTCTTGGATGCATCCATTTCGTTTCTTCACACCTGTAAGTTGTTGCAAAATGGGCCAAAAGTGTGCCTAGATTTCCCATGAGGCTCTTTTCATCTTGTGGCATATAGAGTCCTATTTAACATTACCAAACACTCAATTGATCGATTTCAATATCAAAGAAACAAAGACAATGATATACCTCAACATCAACCATATTCTACTAAATTGGGATATTTAATTCAAATGGAAATTCAATCACTTAGATTAGAAGCTCAATGTGTGAGCTCATTTTGCAATGGAAATCCTACAACACATGTGTCCAAGAGTGGACATTGAAATGAAAATGAAAACTATAATGGACTAGGAGTGGAGAAAGATGCCCTCGCCATGATATTGGAGATATGGAAACCGCCCCTTTTAAACGTGGAAAAGGAACCCTAATCATGTTAATCAAATTAATCACTAGAAATTATTGGTAGTAATGACCAATGGTTTCATTTTGAAATGCAAGGAAGTTAATACATTAAATATCATCTTTTTATTTACGAGGAGGACAAATAATTTAATATTTTAGGAAACATTGTCTATAGAAAGTGCATCAAGCATTAAAAGATTATTTAATCTATCTCTTTTCAATAGTTGTACGCCTATCAACGTAATGATAATCCCTTTCCTTCTTGGAAATTTCTACTCTTCCATTTCTTTCTTATACAATTAATTTCTACAAGATGTTCAATCTTAMAATGTAGCATTTTGTGATTTGACGTAGTTGAATTGTTTTTTCTATAACCAATTCGTTGGACTTAAAAGTCCTATGAAGTTACATCCAAAATAAATTCACTATCAACCACGTTCAATCTAAAAAGAAGTTATTTTGTTGCAGTTTGAAAATTTGCTCTATTTGATGATTGTTATTTAAAATATGCACTCTAAACAACACAAATTTGGGTGACATTTTTGAAACACAATATCTAAACCACTATTCTATTTTATGGTTATGAAAACATTCAACCCTCTCTTACCATTAAAAAAGATAAGGTACTATTAACAAATAAAAGAATTAATTTGTAATGGACACTTAAAGTTATTGAGATGATGATTTGAATGTTGCACAAATATAACTTACTTTTATTAGTACCTGCCAAAGCAGGTACTATAGCAACCAATAAGGTTCTAAACCCTTTTCATGTGTAAATTATAACATAAGGTTTTTCCAATATATTCATTATTTGAATTTATTTTCGAAAAACAATACAATTTTATGTTTTTCTAATTTGATGCTTTGAATTTATCATTTGCTAAAATGGATTTGATGTGATATAAATCACCAAGTGTATGCAATTTAAAAAAAATATTTGTCAAAATTTAAAATTAGTTTATGAAAAAAATTTATACAATTTGGCAGTTTGAAGGTTGTGGCTCTGCAGTCCAAGCACTCTGTGGCACTGCAATATAGAGTGGTTGCAGTCGATGCCTAGCACTTCAGTATATGCTCCATGCCTCATGGAAACCTGCATGCATCCCAACAAAGAAAATCCTAGGGAGGTCGATGGGGCATGTATCAATTGTTGCTCGGGTGGCTAGCTTGGTCTCGGGTTTTTTTTCAATGTGAAAATGGATGGCTCATAAGTTTTCCCATTCCGATTTTCCCTACTAAATTCGCCCATTTTTATATGGTGCGAACCCACATTCCATGCAGTTTCCACAGTGTTTCCATGNTAATGGTTAGAATATAGCCCACTTCACCCTATCTAGGAAAAAATAAAAATAAACTATGTTAGAACTTCATTTGAAGCCTATCCTTAGAGAAATTGCCCTCTTTGATGCATCCATTTCCTTTCTCAGCACTTGTAAGTTGTTGCAAAATGGTCTGAAAGTGTGGCTATATTTCCCATGAGGCTCTTTGCATCTTGTGGCATACAGAGTCTGGTTTAACATTACCAAACACTCAATTGATCGATTTCAAGATCAAAGAAACAAAGACAATGATATACCTCAACATCAGCCATATTCTACTAAATCGGGATATTTAATTCAAATGGAAATTCAGTCACTTAGATTAGAAGCTCAATGTGTGAGCTCATTTTGCAATGGAAATCCTACAACACATGTGTCCAGGAGTGGACACTGAAATGAAAATGAAAACTATAACGGACTAGGAGTGGAGAAAGATGCCCTCGCCATGATATTGGAGATATGGAAACCGTCCCTGTTAAACGTGGAAAAGGAACCCTAATCATGTTAATCAAATTAATCACTAGCAATCATGCGTAGTAATGACCAATGGTTTCATTTTGAAATGCAAGGAAGTTAATACATTAAATATCATCTTTTTATTTACGAGGAGGACAAATAATTTAATTTTTTAGGAAACATTGTTTATAGAAAGTGCATCAAGCATTAAAAGATTATTTAATCTATCTCTTTTCAATAGTTGTACGCCTATCAACGTAATGATAATCCCTTTCCTTCTTGGAAATTTCTACTCTTCCATTTCTTTCTTATACAATTAATTTCTACAAGATGTTCAATCTTAAAATGTAGCATTTTGTGATTTGACGTAGTTGAATTGTTTTTTCTATAACCAATTCGTTGCACTTAAAAGTCCTATGAAGTTACATCCAAAATAAATTCACTATCAACCACGTTCAATCTAAAAAGAAGTTATTTTGTTGCAGTTTGAAAATTTTCCCTATTTGATGATTGTTATTTAAAATATGCACTATAAACAACACAAATTTGGGTGACATTTTTGAAACACAATATATAAACCACTATTCTATTTTATGGTTATGAAAACATTCAACCCTCTCTTACCATTAAAAAAGATAAGGTACTATTAACAAATAAAAGAATTAATTTAGAATGGACACTTAAAGTTATTGAGATGATGATTTGAATGTTGCACAAATATAACTTACTTTTATTAGTACCTGCCAAAGCAGGTACTNTATGGTTATGAAAACATTCAACCCTCTCTTACCATTAAAAAAGATAAGGTACTATTAACAAATAAAAGAATTAATTTGTAATGGACACTTAAAGTTATTGAGATGATGATTTGAACGTTGCACAAATATAACTTACTTTTATTAGTACCTGCCAAAGCAGGTACTATAGCAACCAATAAGGTTCTAAACCCTTTTCATGTGTAAATTATAACCCAAGGTTTTTCCAATATATTCATTATTTCAATTTATTTTCGAAAAACAATACAATTTTATGTTTTTCTAATTTGATGCTTTGAATTTATCATTGGCTAAAATGGCTTTGATGTGATATAAATCACCTGGTGTATGTAATTTAAAAAAAATATTTGTCAGAATTTAAAATTAGTTTATGAAAAAAATTTATACAATTTGGCAGTTTGAAGGTTGTGGCTCTGTAGTCCAAGCACTCTATGGCAATGCAATCTAGAGTTGTTGCAGTCGATGCCTAGAAATTCAGTATATGCTCCATGCCTCCTGGCAACTTGCATGCATCCCAACAAAGAAAATCCTAGGGAGGTCAATGGGGCACGTATCAATTGTTGCTCGGGTGGCTAGCTTGGTCCGGGGTTTTTTTTCAATGTGAAAATGGATGGCTCATAAGTTTTCCCATTCTGATTTTCCCTACTAAATTCACCCATTTTTATATGGTGTGAACCCACATTCCATATAGTTTCGATAGTGTTTCCATGTTTCCATGATCGTGTAATTTCTGATTATCATGGGCAGTCTTGTTGTTATTGGCATTAATACTCGCCTACCCTTCTAAATGATTTATGTATCAGTTTTTGGATCATTGTCAATATATCGATTTGCATTCATATTTACTATATCTGAAGGACCATTTCATGAAAAATTTAAATGTCGTGGCCACTACAAAAATTTTCATGAAATATATTATATTGATCTTAAGATTATTTTGATTTGCTTTCATGTGTTGCAATCTCGGTTTCCTCCAGTTCTTTACTCGCTTAACAATAGAGTTGATATTTTGCATTGGTGTTCTATTTCCTTAGTGAGTACTTGAATTGGACCATTCCATTTAAAAGAATTTGGTTTATTTGACAAGGATGGTTCCATTTACAAGCATTTGGTTTATTTGACAAGGATGGTATTAGACTGTTAGTTTATTTTCATTACCTTAAATATGTTGTCTGGACTCTCTCAGCTTCACTATGTAGTTTTATGATATATTGAAGTTTTCAGTTGATAAAAGGTTTTGGATTGTGCTTCTTTGTATATTATTCTACCGATGCTATTGTTCTTGGTATTACCTGAAGATAATTTTATTTTGCTACTTTCCAATGTTTTTTCCAAAGTTGATAGGGGTTTCCAAATCTAATTATGGATCTAGGTTTTAAATAATGAAGTTCTAGTATTAGTCATTGATCTTTTAGCCGTTGATATGTAGTTAATCCCCAATTTTTTTTTGACATGGTTTCATTTGGACTATATCAATTGGGGTTTTNAATTAATTTGTAATGGACACTTAAAGTTATTGAGATGATGATTTGAATGTTGCACAAATATAACTTACTTTTATTAGTACCTGCCAAAGCAGGTACTATAGCAACCAATAAGGTTCTAAACCCTTTTCATGTGTAAATTATAACATAAGGTTTTTCCAATATATTCATTATTTGAATTTATTTTCGAAAAACAATACAATTTTATGTTTTTCTAATTTGATGCTTTGAATTTATCATTTGCTAAAATGGATTTGATGTGATATAAATCACCAAGTGTATGCAATTTAAAAAAAATATTTGTCAAAATTTAAAATTAGTTTATGAAAAAAATTTATACAATTTGGCAGTTTGAAGGTTGTGGCTCTGCAGTCCAAGCACTCTGTGGCACTGCAATATAGAGTGGTTGCAGTCGATGCCTAGCACTTCAGTATATGCTCCATGCCTCATGGAAACCTGCATGCATCCCAACAAAGAAAATCCTAGGGAGGTCGATGGGGCATGTATCAATTGTTGCTCGGGTGGCTAGCTTGGTCTCGGGTTTTTTTTCAATGTGAAAATGGATGGCTCATAAGTTTTCCCATTCCGATTTTCCCTACTAAATTCGCCCATTTTTATATGGTGCGAACCCACATTCCATGCAGTTTCCACAGTGTTTCCATGTTTCCATGATCGTGTAATTTCTGATGATCACAGACAGTCTTGTTGTTATTGGCATTAATACTTGCCTACCCTTCTGAATGATTTATGTATCAGTTTTTGGATCATTATCAATATATCGATTTGCATTCATATTTACTATATCTGAAGGACCATTTCATGCAAAATTTAAATGTCGTGGCCACTACAAGAATTTGCATGAAATATATTATATTGATCTTAAGATTATTTTGATTTGCTTTCATGTGTTGCAATCTCGGTTTCCTCCAATTCTTTACTCTCTTAACAACAGAGTTGAGATTTTGAATTGGTGTTCTATTTCCTTAGTGAGTACTTGAATTGGACCATTCCATTTAAAAGCATTTGGTTTATTTGACAAGGATGGTTCCATTTACAAGCATTTGGTTTATTTGACAAGGATGGTTCCATTTACAAGCATTTGGTTTATTTGACAAGGATGGTATTAGGCTGTTAGTTTATTTTCATTATCTTAAATATGTTGTTTGGACTCTCTCAGCTTCACTGCGTAGTTTTCTGATATAATGAGGTTTTCAGTTGATAAGAGGTTTTGGATTGTAATTCTTTGTATATTCTTCTACTAGTGCTATTGTTCTTGGTATTACTTGAAGCTAATTTTATTTTGCTACTTTCCAATGTGTTTTCCAAAGTTGATAGGGGTTTCCAAATCTAATTATGGATCCAGGTTTTAAATAATGAAGTTCTAGTATTAGTCATTGATCTTTTAGCAGTTGATCTATAGTTAATCTCCAATTTTTTTTTGACATGGTTTCATTTGGACTATATCAATTGGGGTTTTTCCATTGGATTCCCCCAATAGGAGATGGAAAGGAATTGAGATGATAGTGCAAAGATTTTGGAGATTGATACATTCAAGCCAGGTCATGTGGCGAGTTTGAGGAGGAGAAACGCTTCTTTGATCTCAGATTCGGGATCTGCAGAGCCAAGCATTTCTTCTACTGTCTTTGCTGGTCTCTGCCTGTTTTCAAACTCTACTCACCAATCAAGCTCCCCTTCATAGAACGAAGTTGGTTATACTTATATGTCTGCACAGAATGTTCCACCTGCAATAACCTCTTCTTTACAAACAGGATTATCTATTCCCAGCCCAATATCAGATGAGATAAGCACATCATCTCTACATGATTTGACCCCAATTACATTGAACGGAGAACATGGATTTCATAGTGAAGATTACAAGTTTTCAACAGCACAAAGTAGCCCACAATTCCTCTCTGCCTCCAAGGCTAATGTAGCTACTGGAAACATGGGTCCATCCACTTCGTCTAAGAGTCATGAATATGCACAAAGCTACTTTCATGCATGTTATACATTTCCTAGCTATATCGCTAACACTGAATCTTCAAGGGCCAAGTTTCATTCTCACAGTGCTCCCAAGCAAAGGCCACAACCTTCTAATAAAACTACATGTTCAATAAGGAGGAGAATTCTTCTTAACGAAGCAGTGGAAAGGAGGTCAAGTTTTAGTGGTGTACGCATGAAAAAATCATCATGATGTCTGCATCCACAGAGAGATTTATGATGCCAACATGAAGATCCTGGTAGACTAGATAGGTCACTAGATAGGTCCACCATGTCTTTCTGAGATATTAATAGGTTCCAAACAAATGGTAACCAACATTAATCTCCATAATGATACAAGTTTGTTGGTTTTGTCTGTGAAATTTGTCAATTAGTTTGCACATTTCCTCAATTAACCAACATTAATTGCTAGAGTGAGACAAGGTTCTTGTTTTTCTCTCTGAAACTTGTCAAACAATTTTCAAATTTCCTCAATTATCAATCGCAGAATTTTGATCCACAGAACGATTGGAAGGGGGCCTTGAAAATATGTAAAGCAGCTAACCTAATGAACTTCGGTGTAATTATTCCTTGTCTCTTTTGAGTTTCATCAAAATAAGAAGTTTATTCCAAATGGAAAAGGAAAACATGGGACTTGGGTCATTAATGTGGCCAGGTCCCATTTCAACCACTAAACCATAGTCCCACAAGTTTTATATTCAGTATTAATTCAAGAAAGAAAAAAGGTGCTTTGTAAACAATATTCTGCAACCTGACTAGAAGAGCTAATGATGGTACTCTCTCTCTCTAATGATGGTAATGATGGGTGTTGCATTTCACCCAAAATGTTTGAATCTAACATTACACAACTTTATTCGAAACATTATAATAAGAATATGAGGAACTGCGTTAACATAGTCTCTTATAGTTAACAATCTTTAAATGCATTTATCCTTCCAATTGCAGATCTCTTTAGCTGCAAAAGTTGACATGGGTTGGGATCTAAAGCTCCGCACATATCTACTATCCTATTGTATTGAATTGTGGTAGAGGATTTAGTTGTCATCTCCAGGTTTATTCCTTCTTTGTTAAGAGCTACACCTGCTATCATCATGGAATTTATACATGCTCATGGAAATCAAGGGATTCTTCTTATTAAATGTCAGTTGTATGAAAAACTACCTGAAAGTTTGTATACAAAATTCTTTTGTTTCTTAGTTGTGGCCAGATCATTTATACTGGGAAAGTGGAAGCTTAAGACAACAAAAACTCATTTATTTAAATTCAATGGTAATATGTCTTTGAAGCCTTACATTATGTATATATAAGTTCAGTGCTTAGTTTTAGATCAACATGTTGTGGGCAAAAGAAAGAGCTCCATGTCCCCTGGCATGATAATAGTTAAAAGTAGTTAATGTAACAAAGCTTCACAATACTTAATTCAGTATATCAAACTTTATTTTTATAGCCATATAGTTTAAATTTTTATTGTAACATTTGTCTCCAAATAATCAAAGATCTAATGCATATCAGTCCATGTGGATTGTTGATTCATACAATGAGCGTGAATAGGGTGCAGGATGTTTGTTTGTAGACATCTTGGTTTTCATTCATCAAATATGATAATTTTAATTTGCTCAGCTCTAAATCTTTCAATATAATCTTATTATAGTTTGAATTTGGTGTTATTCCTTCAACAATATATTTAATATTCAGTTCTCCAACTATACTCCAGTCTAGTTGACCAAAGTTGCAGTTGATTTGCACTAGAACACGAGAACACATGTCCAGTCACAAATGAGTCGATTCTTGTTGAGAGAACATTCGTAAAGAAAATTTTAATTTTCTGTCGGTCAAACAAACTCTTACGTGGTCAATTCTATCAAAAAAGGGCTACCATTATAAACTCATGATGTCTTTTATATTGAAAAAAATACAAACTTCCACACTCATGATGTCTTTTATTGTAGCAAGAAAGTATTGCTTGGGAGTGCATTCCTTCCATAAGGAATAATATATGGTGTTACCATACCTCAAGGTTTTCGTCTATTTCTAGTGTTCAATCTTTGGTGAATGGTTTGGTTTATTCTTGTTGAGATTAAGGGTTGTTACTTAAGTTATATTCACATATCTATTCAGGTACTTARCACTTTTTCCAAGGGCTTGGTAAGAATATAAACTACATGTTGATCCGTGGAAATATACTATAACTTCAATACTGCCTTCTGAACCCTATCTAGTATGAAGTGATATTTGATCTCTATATGTTTGGACCTATCATGAAACACTGGATTCTCAAATAGTTTGATACAACTCTAATTATGACATTAAATGACCATGGACTCGAACTCCTGATCAAACAATCATGCAAGTACCTTGCAAAGCCAAATGGCCTCACAACTGATTATACTAGTTTCCATGTATTTTATCTCTACTGAGCTAAGTTCCACGAAAGTCTACTTCCTCTTGAACTAGGATATCATCGTTGATCCCAAG
>JZKD02S1622005.1:208451-241015 GCA_000966675.3 Picea glauca | reverse complement strand
TTGAGACACTCGGTTTGTTGACTTTTCAGAACACTTCATTCACAGATACAGATGTATATTATTATGAATATGTATTGGTTAGCTCCGGTAGTGTGCTCTATATTTGCTTGATCAGAACCTCCGACACTGTTGATCCATTTATCAACGCTATCGAGTTGAGGACCCTCCGACAGGGCATGTATGCAGCGGCTAAACCAGGAACAATGTTGACTTTAAACAAGAGAGTAAATGTTGGTGGAACTTCCAGTGTAATTAGGTGAGCATTTTGAAGATATGTTTTTGGTCGTATGGAAATTTGAATCGGGTAATTGTTGGAAATAAACTAGTCAAAAGTCCTCAGACATTGATCAAAATAGACTGATCTAACCCTTGAATTCAAATAGATATATTTTCATAATAATTGAGCTTCTTATCTTTGTAGTTCACAGCTATCCTCAAGACAACCTCGATCGCAGTCATGATATTTTTTTCTTAATAATTGAACTTAATTCTATATCTTTCACAGGTATCCTGAGGACAACTTCGACCGCCTCTGGACACCAGAAGTTCCTTCGAATGATAACAGTCCCTCAGTGGCTGTAAATACGAAACATCTGATTTCATCAAACAATACCGATGACTTTCCTCCAACTGCTGTCATGCAAACGGCCTGGGTTGTAAACAGCTCGTACAGTCAAGACATTGTACTTTTCTTTGGACTGTCAGAAGGGGATGTGTTAGTGATGTTGTATTTTGCAGAGATCGAAACGCTAAATTCGTCTGAATCAAGATCTTTCTACGTCAAGAAAAATGGCGAACCAGTGTCTAACACCATTACGTTAGTGCAAAATTATTCTGCCATAGAGCTAACATTCCCACCCAATGATTATTCAACAGATAACTTACAATTTGAGATCGATAACGCCAATAACAACACCCTTGCACCTATAATCAACGCTTATGAGTCTTACATCCTATCCGATACGCAACCGGCAACATATTCGCAAGATGGTAAGTGCCTCACTAAACTTCCCATACTCAAATTACTGATACTTTAATTCAATGGTGTCTAAGCAAGTACTTTTCAAGCTGCAGTTGAAGCTCTTAACGCCATCCAAAGTAAGTTTGACATAAAAGATTGGATATCCGATCCTTGCTATCTGATCGAGTGGGAGGGAATTCGCTGTGATAACACCTCTAGGGCCATAAGAATTTCGGAATTGTAAGTTTACTTATTTTGTTTGTTTGTTTATTAGCTGAAATTGAACTCACTCCACCTGAAATTGTAGTAGCTTACGATAATTCTGTTGTTGCCAGGAATCTCTCGGGAAGGAATCTTACACGATTTATGCCTGAGGATATTGGACAGTTGACAGGATTAGTTAATCTGTAAACATAATTTATTTCTATCGGTCTATAATTTATAGAGCCCTTATAAGATATCCTCAAGTCAAAGGTTTTAGAATGCAACAAATATATATAGCTATTACAAAATACTCGGTTTAGTAATAGATTGTCTTTCCAGTTGTATTGAAATTAGTTAATTCAGTGTGCTCAAAATCTGCGATCTTAGATTAATAGAATACGGTGGTGTCACTTAGAAAGGGAATATCGTTTGTCTATGATATGAACATCATGGTGGAAGGAACATTCATTCATTTCTGTTGAAATTAGCAGGTCACTTGACAATAATCATCTAATGGGACCATTGCCGAATTTCTCCAATTTAACAATGTTGGAGAGTTTGTAAGTTTATTCTCAACATGAAATATTCACGTTGTTAGTCATGCATGTTAGCAGAACCGAGACTTATCATCATTTTACACAATGGAATTGCAGCGTATTTACTTTATTTATTATTTAGGTATCTACAAAACAACAACCTTAGCGGAGCCGTTCCAGAGTGGCTCTCCGAACTCGGAAACCTTAAAGAGTTGTAAGTTCCACTTTTTCCAATTATTTTTGTTATATTGTTTTAACTTTTCACAATCGTTATTCAGATTTAAAATCTGAATCCGTAAAATTTTGGAGCCATGTTTTTTTGT
This sequence comes from Picea glauca, assembly GCA_000966675.3. Lineage (NCBI taxonomy): Eukaryota > Viridiplantae > Streptophyta > Pinopsida > Pinales > Pinaceae > Picea > Picea glauca. Next base: position 238,991 of record JZKD02S1622005.1, on the reverse strand, counting down.
CCTGAGACATGTTTTTTTTGTCCTTCTTACAGGTTTATAGAGAACAACAATTTCAGTGGTGTAATTCCTGTTCAACTTTTCAGTAAATTTCTCGATAATTCATTGAAACTGAAGTAATTATATTTTATTTTATATTTTGAGACAAATCTAATTTTAAGATTTCCAGGTTCAAAATTTTCTTTCATATTTTCTATAGTAGCATGCCACAAACATCTAAAAATTATTTGAGTTGAAATTATAATTGATCGTACTGTTCCTCGTTTGTGGAAAATCTCTCTTTTTTAATGTGCTGCAGCTACTCTGGGAACCCTTACCTCTTTAAGCCTTCGCCGAATTCTAAGAAGAACAAAGTGGGTGTTATCTTGGGAATAAGTCTCAGCGGATTTCTGGTCATCGCTCTGGCGGTGATAATGGGTATTATATTTTATCGCAAGAAATTCGGAAGAAAAGAGGATGCCCCGATCAGAATTGCGGGGGCCAAAACTGTAGTGGACCCAGGTCAATGCATACCGTGAATTTTAGAAATACTATAATATATAGACACTTGGATCCTTGAGCTGAGAACGCTTTTGCTTTCAGATTTAGTAACTTCAATTCCATGAATGGATGCAGAGTATTCAATGATTATGGTGCCCAATCCAACAAAGACTCGCGCCTTCACTCTGGATAACATTTCGGCTGCCACACAAAACTTTAGTCACAAGCTGGGACGAGGGGGTTTTGGAGCGGTATATTTTGGTCAACTACCCGAAGGAACAGATATAGCAGTGAAAGTGCTCTCCTTGTTCTCCCAACGAGGAGTTAACGAATTTTTAAATGAGGTAATTTTGAGATTTTAAACAATGTAATTCAATTTGGATTTGGATTTATTTTAAGAATGTTTAGTTATAAACTTAAAAATAATTTATTTATTGTAAAATTTATGTATGTGAATTGAGTTGATAACAGGTTGATCTTCTTTCGAGAATCCATCATAGAAATTTGGTGTCTCTGCTCGGATATTGTAATGAATCTAGAGAACTTATGCTTATCTACGAGTACATGTGTGGAGGGTCTTTGGGAGATCACCTTTACGGTAAATATATTGTTTTAAGATAGATTTGTTTAGTGGGTGAGAATTGAATAGGTAATATAACCAACATGTATTTTGCATCTTTCTCTTTCCCAGGTGATAGTGCACGGCTTTCCCAACTAAGTTGGAGAAAGAGACTCAAAATAGCTTTAGATACAGCACAGGGTAACTACTCTCTTATCTATTTTGATGTAAAATGTAAAGTAGATTTCTTATGATCTAAACTCTGGTCGTCCCATTTCAGTGAAATAAATAGCACACACATGTAGAATACACAAATTATGCGTAACCATAGAGCTCATGTGATCATGCCGTGATGTCTGTTGGAAGGACTGGAATACCTCCACGTGGGTTGCAGCCCAAAGATAATTCACAGGGACGTCAAGACGGCCAACATCCTTTTAGACAGCAATTGTGATGGAAAACTGGCTGATTTCGGTCTTTCAAGGATAGCAGTTGATGAGGAGGCTACTCATATTACCACAACGGCTAAAGGAACGCCGGGATATCTAGATCCAGAGTAAATCACACATATAACTGGCACTCAATTTCCAATTTCGGACTCGAATTTATTTTATGTTTCCATCGTGCTTGTTTACCTAATTCTCGGCTTTCACAGTTATTTCAGAACCAACACTTTGACGGAGAAGAGTGATGTGTATAGCTTTGGAGTGGTGTTGTTTGAGATCATATCTGGTAGAAAACCCATAGATGTAAAGCTACCTGTAGAGGAAATAATCCTTATTGAATGGGTAAGGTATTTAATCACCTCAAATTAAATACGTAAAAGCTTCGCACTTTAAGGAATATTTTGTTGAAATCTTGTTCTACATATTAACAAAAAGTATTTTGCAGGTGACACCGTATGTGGAAATGGACGAAAATTCTGGCAAAATAGCAGAAATCATAGACAAAAGATTGGGGGATGATTATGACATGAAATCCATGATTGGCGTTGCCAAATTAGCGATTAGATGTGTGCAGGCTCAACCATCCTATAGGCCCAACATCACTGAGGTAGTGGGAGAGCTCAAAGAGGCTGCCAAACATGACAACATTCAGAGGATATTCGCATTGAATGTTTAGGTATGGAGGCAGACCCCGAGGTCGAATCGAGTGTATAGCTTTCCTTCATTAAGAGTATTTTCCTTCATTAAGAGTATGAAGTGCAGTTTCCTTCATACCTTCTCTCGTGTAATATTATCACTATCTCAAACGCAAACAAAATATTATGATGTTTTCTATCATGCAACATATTACTATGCTAAAGATGACATTTAAAAGAATTAAAAATTATACAGTGGTATGAGTGTATTATTTATTAAAATATTTCATGGAAATTAACTATGATAAAAGAGTTACAGTTCAATATTACTTCCCGGATTATAATTTGAATGAGTTTTTAGTACCTGCGAGGTAGTATAGTCATCGTCACATGTTAAGTTATCTTCAAATTGTTATTAATGGAACATGTTAAGTTATCTCAAATTGTTATTAATGGACCAGTTATCCTCATTGTCTTGTGCCACTCACAACAATCAGATCTGCTATCTAGCAGCAACAATAATTCAAGTAATCATTTAAGCTAGAAGCGATCAAACAAAGAAGCGTACATAGATAAGTCCCTCATTGTCTGTGCACCTCACAACAATCAGACCTACTATCTTGTAGCAACAAGAGTAATTTAAGTAAGCATTTAAGCTAAAAGCTAACAAACAAAGAAGCGTACATAGATAAGGTGGTCAAGCTAAACAAAGGTATGCAATGAAACACACCTTTTTCTTCCTTATGCAAAATAAATATTTTATATACATCTTTGGCATGTTGTCTATATAGTTTTGGTTTGCATAATTACACCTATTGATCATGGGCATATTTAATAGGTTTTTAGTACTTAATCAGTTTTGTATGGACAAGATTAAATATTGATGGAATATTCTTACTAGTCCCAATAAATCAATGATTGTGATTTCAACCACTAACTTCCTCACTATTATAAAGACGTTAATTTACATGTTTATTTTTTTACTTTTACTTAATCATATTTAAAATTTACCATGGTGACTAGCTGATTACCAAGTATGAGTGATTAGGGTTTCATTTTCTAGGCCAACCTAAACCTTTGGCTTTCACTAGCCATGTTTTGGAGGACACACTGCCTTCTTTAACCCACTTCTCTTTCCCAATGATTCAAATTTTGCAAACTGTCCTTTCGACATTTACCAACCACAAATTTGTGGTTGTGCTAATGGTAACTCCTTCCACCACATCAGTGGCATCTTTGGTTTTTTTCCATCTTTTGATGCATCATATGTTTTTGAAGGACTTCCTTTGTGATAAAAAACAAATACAAAATAATAATATAAAATTGTAAGAAGAAAAATATACGGGAATGTTAAATTGCGAGTTTGGCCTTACCCTCAAAATTTTTATAGTTCTCTATCTCACAAGTGAAAAGTGCCCACCATCTTCGCCTCCGCTACTTTCTATGTCTCTACATATCTCAATATTTAGTGAATTGGTTGAAAACAAAACTACATTGAAATCTATCTGGTTGATTTCTTAGTTGTTTATTTCGTTCAAACTAGGTCCACGTAGTTGTATACATTGAACTGAATTTACTTCCCTTCTCTTTTATTATTAAATTTTTTTTAACAATGGATGCATGAAACTAATACAATAATTTGAATGGGAAAGCAAGAATTCTACCGAGGTGTCTCTGATACATGAGAAGGGAAACTACAGGGAAGCAACAGTGCGATTTATAATGATCAGCCAGAAGCAATAGTGCGATTTATAATGATCAGCCAGTCATTATTGGAATGTCAGCAGTAAAGCTTGAACGATTACGAATTTCTTCGTGGAGGAGTTGTGTAGTGGCACAACAGAAGCATCGAGATGCGCCGAGCACGAAACCCGGGCATGCCATCGAATCTCCCACACTAACTCTCCTTAACCAATCATCACGGTCAATTTGGTTCATCTATGTTCTCGACAAGGTTGGTTCAAATGCCTCCAAAGTTGTTGGTAGATTCGAGCTAATATCTCCAACTCTGGGAGGAGTTGTATGAGGTAGAAGCTTCACACATAGTTCTGAATCCAAGCCCTTCCAGTTAGAAATGGCCCACCAGCAAAGTGGCTCAACCCCGCTTGCTTCCATCTTTAGTTGCGCTTGTCACAACTAATGGCCCACCAGCAAAGTGGCTCAACCCCGCTTGCTTCCATCTTTAGTTGCGCTTGTCACAACTGCCTCTGGTTGGGCTTGTCATGACTGCCTTTGGACCAGGTGTACTTTTCATGTCCCTCACCTGGTTACATCCATCACTACTAAGATGTTCCGTTTGGATGACTGATGAGGAGAAATGTTGTTAGTGTTAAATTGTCAAACCATTATAACTACACTTGCTCACTAATTTATACTTGCTACCATCAAGACACTTAACTTGATTTATACTTTATTATTATTATAATATTAAGATAGATAATAGGTACACTTAATCATTTTGTTTTTCTTTAAAAAAATTTTATTTAATAATGTCAAGTATGACTCCCATATATTTAATGTCAATTTAATGTCTTTATTACTTATAAGGTTTATGTATCTACACAATATCTGCATGTGATGGTTGATATAGATATAGGAAACCATTATGAAGTGCTCTTTGGTGTAACTTTTGACTTAATATGGCAACCATTTTGAAGTGTACATAAATGTTATGGAGATATATTAGGCTTATATTGTTGTATAGAATATTATAGCTATGCACATTGTTGATTAGAATAATGTTAGCGAATCTATATTTTACAATTTATGTAATAATAATATATCTAATTAGAAGTAGTTCTTCTACAAAATCTAGATATAGGCGCCTAATTCCACTTAATTTTATTGAGTGAAACTATTTCCAAAAATTATGGTGAAGCATTCCTTTAATAGCCCAAAGTATAGGTCCATAGACGTCTCTTAATGGAATACAATTGTCAAATAAACCTAATGAGAGGCGCGTAGTTGTATCCAATGAAGCAATTTGCAAAACATGTTGACAAACATTCGTTCAACAAGGTAAAGTTAAACCCATAAAAATAGCTATCTGCTATTAGAGTAGAGATTTCAACATGAGAGGAAGCGATAGTCACCAGACCTAGAAATGGCTAACCATTTCAAAATGTTAGGTTTATTATCTTTATTTCCATTTGGCCATTAATTGATACATCGCGACATGTCTATGTACAACCAGGAATAGATTTCACCTTACAATCAATGACATATAGTAAACAAGTGTTGCATGACAACGTAGTCCCTGTCGGGTTGGAATGATAATAAATGCACAGGTATGGAGGGACCGTGGGCGATCCAGGATCTTTTCATCATGTGACTTATTAAATAATCGTATTAAATGAGCATAAACTAAAGTACACCATAAAGAAGGAAAAACTCAAAAGGAAGAGAGACATAAGCATGAAATATGAACACAAAAACTTGATAACAGAGTTCATCCCTGGTGGACTACGTCTCCGGGTCTTGCTCTCAAATGGGTAATTATTTTTATTAACTCCATAAAAGAATTGGGCAAAATACATAAGTATACCTCATTATGGAGTTAAGCTACAAAATATTTGCTCAGATTGTAAAAATAACACCACCACTGCGTTCGTGGCGTCGTTTTTCCTAAAATTGACTGTCTCCACGCCTTGATCTGAGTCAGACACTTTTTGGCCCAAGAGGCACCCCTGTCTCGGTTTGCATGCCACTACTCCTGTAATAAATGATGAATAAATCTTGAAAAGTGTGCCCTAGTCCATACACAGTCTATACGGGTGCGCTCGAACTCCTCTCTCATGCTCTGTCTTGTCCCGAATGCACTGACCGAACACCCCTTCTTATACAATTTTGCGGGCGGTTATGTAATAAGTGTGATGGTTGGCGTGTTGGTTGGAGGTGTCTATTCTAAGTCATTGGTTAGCGGAGGTTTAGGCGGAGGTCCCGGGGTCGAACCCCATGGGCCTCCCCTTTTGGCAAGTGGTTACAACAATGTTGGCGCGTGTGCTAACTTGGGTTTGGCATATGCCATAGATGGCGAATAGTTGGCGGAATATGATATATTTGGTGGGAGGTTATTAAATTGCGGATATACTATATGGAGGGTCGCATGGTTTAAAAATAGAACCAGGGATGAAGGCCTAACCCCTTCCCTTTTCCGCCCATATAAACATTCAAGGTTAAATAAAATCCGTACCATAATACTAACAAGGAACATATGATGGTGTATTGGTAGCACGAAGTTGTGGGGCCTTTTGGGCTAAAAGAGGTCACGAGTTCGACTTTGGTGAAGTCATAAAACTTTTGGTCCTGGCAACCATTGGAGGGGTGCCACATGGTAGCATATAATTCGTCCACGAAACTGACACTTTGTTATAGGAAAAATCAGTATGTGCGGACACTAACTAATCTCCCTAGATCCACCTGGATCTAGAACAAAACAAGACAAGATGTGACACTTTCCCTAAGTTACAATCATTGAATCTATCATCAAGTAAGGAATAAATAACATACCTTAAGATATAGCTTCCTTATATCTTTGTTGTCCCTGCTTCGCCTTGGTGGTCTTGTAACATCGGATCTGCAACAACACGTATCAACCAAGGTGAAAGCGACAATAATACATTCAATGAAGACCTAAACATGTGATCAAGGAACCATATAATAAAACAAGAGTGATTTTATGGGAAAGGGACATGTCACTGTATCATATTAAACGGAAGTAGAAGATACAACCAGGTTGCCTTGATGTCGCAAGCTTCCTTTCGGTGGTTCCTTTCTCCAACACACACATTCACTCCGAGCTTGTATGAAGAATATCCACTATGGCTTGATGGACCAATGGAGGCCTCAAGAATCAATTCAAACAAGGCTCTTCACACAATTCTGAACCTATTATCTCATCAATTCTTCTTCCAATCTTGCTTAACCTTTTCCATGAGAAATCTTTCAATATATAGGAGAAGGAGAGATGGTTTAAAGGGATGAGGATGATCCCACTAAATCTGGGAAGTCAGTAGGATGCCAACCATGCGAATGCCAACTCACTTTCTAGAAGATCCTCTTCTAGAACCTTCATAACCTCTTCCTCCAATTTTAGCTTTGAAACAAGTTCGCACCCTGCCTTTAGAGCAACCTGCAAACTCCTCGCAGGCCAGGTATATAGCAACTTGCGAGAATGAAGGGTTATCACACTCTGCACCATATGCAGCCTGCGAATTCACTCCAAATTTTTTTTGTAGAGGAAGACAATAGTCACTTTTCTCAGGTAAAAAGTCCTTGTGAGAGCCTGAACACAATCATTGTAGAGATATCACTAGAGTGACCAAAATCATGTGTAACACGCTTGTCACAACCTGATTTTCCCATGTGTCTTCCATCCTTTTGACATGTTGTCTTACAAACTTAGCTGTATGGACGTGCCATGTGTCACCCTTGAAGTAGTGCCACGTGTCACCTTGACTTTTTGACATTTGACCAAGTTTAACCTGATATTTTATTGCTTATAACTTTTGATCCGTAACTCCGTTTGACGAGACGTTTGTGCCGTTAGAAATCTTGTGACATGCTCTTTGCGATCATTCCCTTTTAACTGAGTTTTGGAAACTTTGAATTTTTTCCCTTTTGTTGTTTGTTGAAGCCATCTTGAGCATCCTAAGTTGCCTTTGCGAGTTCTGAGTTGTTCTTAGTCTTCTCTGGATCTTTTTTGGATCAGTGGGAGAATGAGAAGCTTGAAGTACCGGTGACACATGGAAATTTTCGCTGACACGAGGCAAACAGTAGGAAAGATAGATGGTATCCATGTAGAAAAGGACACGTGGCACTCTGCAACACGTCAGCCATAACACATCAGGTTTCTACATGACTCGAGGAGAATGCCACTCCGGGATTTTTCCTTCTAGAAAAAACACAGTTCCCCTGAATTGCGGAGCCCCGAAGAGCTGGAGTCATGAATTCCCAAATTAGTTAATGATAATATTATATTAATATCGGGTTAATAAGTAATTAGCAAGAAAGTCACTTTGTGAGAAATTTGTTCCATCGCTAAATATGGTCAGGGGAGTTCTAAAATTGGCAAGTTGTTAAAAATTTAGCAGGGATGCTAAAGTTCCAGGGTCAGCCAGATCGCACATTGGAAACAGATCGACGACTCACATTCATTTCAGAAAGAGAAGGCGCCCAAGCGTTAATCTCCTAGAGAAATTCTGGCATTGAAACCATTTAGTTTTTGAAATTATTCTCATTCTAATTATATTGTGGTTTTCATAATCCATCTTCCTTTTATTTTCTTAATAAGATTCTGTAATTTTTCCTATTACCAGTAATGCAATAGATAGCTACTAAAAATAACAGATATCCCCATCACTTGTAACTTGATATATTGTTGGAGTTTGACTTGCCATCTTGGAAATTTTCATTCCTACATTGTAGGTTTTGCCTCTTTAATGTATTTATGAAATTCATTTATAATTATCTTTGTATACTTCCAACTATAATCAATATAGTCAAAATATTTATGAAATTCATTTATAATGATCTTTGTATACTCCCAATATTTAGAGTTAACTTCAATTTCCATAGTCAATTCTTTAATTTTTCCATTGGAAAAAGTAAGCAACATCCATTTAAATTTATTAAATAGATCTATTTTCATGAGTTGTTATCTCATTGAAGTTAATTTAAGCTGTGTGAAAAGAAGGTGTCGAGAAAGAGGAAGATTCCCTTTTCCCGAAACTTTTGTCCGTGAGAAACAAGCCCACTTTGTAGAGGTTGATCTGCAATTTCCCTTCAGGAAGAGTGCATCTTTGTAACATGCCTATCCAACTGAAATATTTGTAAGATGCCTATGACAGTTCAGTATAGTACCAACTGATATATTTGTAACATGTCTATCCAATTGTTTTTTTTTGGCAATGATAAAAAAAATTGAAGGCTTTTATTTCTGCAGATATTCTTGCAAATGTATTTACAAGTCTGTTGAACCTTGAATTTGTTAGGAACGAAACATAAACCTAACGAGGATGTCAATCCTACTGTGTTTTTATAGATGTGGTACTCATCTTTAAGTTTTTCATGGGGTGTGTATAGTTCAAATGTGAGACTTAGAGAAGGTCCGCCGTAATGACTTAAAGCAATACAAAATGATAAAAAATGTTTTTTTTTTTGTTTTTTGAAATAAAGGTTCATGGAAAATAGGACCATGAATCACAGACATAAAACATTCAAATTAAATAATCACAATTTCCTGACATCCAACATAGTTTAAGATAAAAATTTATGAGCACATAAAAATAAAAGAAGATGACCGACATGCATAAAGAGAACTAACTTTGCATTCCGAAAACAGAGTTACAAGGCACCATCGAGATTGTTCCCGAAATAGTTTTCTTTGAAATTTCTCAAAAAATAATAATGTTTGTTACATATTCCTTGAAATTTAAATGTGTTTGTCATATATACTAGGATTGGGGCTCCCACAGACCATAAAAGAAATAAGTACAAGAAATAGGACTGTAGAAACAAGAAGTGGGTGACGATAGACAACAAGACCCGGAAAGAAGAAATTGGAAGTTATCAGTCTTTTGTCAGACATTTCTATTTAAAGAGGTGGAATAACTGGATTGATAAAGAAAGAAGGATGTGATCAGTATAGACTTACTATGACGGTATCTCTCTCCCCCTTTCCTATTTGCTTATTGATGCCTTTTTATTTCTCTCATCAACGGTTACTGGAATCGTGCCAACCGCTTGTTGCCCTTCGTCGGTAAGCTTGTCAATTGCCCTTTGGAGCCATTATTCAATGTAGCTTCTCATGGGGGATACATTGATCTCATGTCGGATTTTTATGTTGAAAATCTCACTTTCTAATTCCCTTAGATCAATAGAAAGATTACGCAGAGCCTCTTCAATTTTTTGATTTTTTAGCGAATAGTCCACTGGCCAGTTGTCCACATCATCCTCATCATATTCAAGGATGCCGTAAAAAATTTCAAAAGACAACCCCTTAAAAATCTCAACTTGTTCATCGAAGGCCTACTTGGTTAAGAACAAGGAGTTGAGGATTAATCTGGGGTCTTGGACCTCGTTGGTACTTCTGACTAAGTCTATTTCAGTCAGCTTTATGAATAATTATTCTTTCTTTGATACAACTTGTTTACATGATAGGAAAATGATATGTAGGTTCTTAACTTTCTTTTTCCATCATGCATTTAATTGTTTGATTCAGTTTGGGGAGGGGGATCTTCTTCTCTTATTCTCATTTCTGTCATGTTGGTGACTTTGATGCTAAAAGGGACGACCGCGTCTAGATAGAAACCTTCTTCATTTTTAAAATGTGCCTACAAATATTCCTAGAGGGCATGTGCCCTCATTCAAAAGGAAGTTACACTTTTTGATGTTTCCCAGGCTTTAGTAATTAGCTCCATTCTTTTCTTGATGTTCTTCTCCACATAGCCTCTACACAATGTGAGGAGGCTGGAGGATCATTTTAACTTGGCTGCAGGGATGGAAAACATAGTTATTTCTAAAGGACTGGAAAGAAATGGGATATGAATAAAAGATTCCTCCAATTCCTCGATTCAGTCCTTCAGTTTGGCATTCTCTGCCTCAAGGCCTCCAATGGAATCATCAAGAGCATCTCTGGTTGCTCGGTGAATTCGGGATATTTGGGATGGCTTCATGTTCCTAAGGTTAATCTCTGAATGAGATTTACCTTTCTTAGTTCTTACATCTCTCTTTTCAATCATTAAATTTTTAGATTCGTTGTAAAAAACAATGCTCTAGAATACGAAGGATTCATCTTCGTCAAAAATCTCGGTCTGAACTATTTTCATTAGGTGATTATGATGGATCACGTCCTCGGGATGATCAACGTTGGGGAATACATTTTGGAGATAATTCTCAAGTTCCATTTCTTCAAGGGAGAAGACATGTATATCACTTTTAGTTCAGGGCTCTTCCACTTCTTGCACACCATTTTTTCTCTTCTTCCTCACGAGAAGCTTGTGAGAACTATCAATTTTACCCGGAGGAGGGTTCTTATCTCCTCCTCCATTTGAATAATTGTGGATTTATTTCTTACTGGGGTGGGCCGTTGGAGCGATGATCTGGGATGTCGTACTCTTGGGAGTGGCAGCCGGGGATTGGACACTCTTCTCACTGGGGCATTTTCCTTGTTGTTTATACAATTCATTGGTGCTTTGGAATGTCTATAGGCTACCATCTTTAGGAGCAGAAGTGTTCTCTTCATTGTCTCTTTCTTCGTTGAGGAGTGTATGGATAAAATAATTCTCGAAGCCAACTGCTAGTAAATGTTCTACAAAAATCCCATTAGGGTCAAACCCTCTCAGTCTTTCAACATATCTTAGGTTCAAGTTGTTGAAATGGCCTGCAAATTCGTCAATCTTATTGACATTCCTGAACATGAAGTCCCCGACTTTCCAAGGAAGAGGAATGAACTTATTTTTTCTCTTCTCATGAAAAAATGCAATGAGTAGTTGTATTGCCTTGTTATTTCTGTAACAAACATTATGTCTGTAATGTGACATGGAAGGAAGGAAGGATTTTCCTTGGAGCCAAAAATCATTATTACACTGTAATTATCCATTTGTTCAAGTGTCCCCTTCCTGTCCAAAAACTTGGTTTCCTGGTCAGACATCCGGGGAGCATCCTTTCCTTAAAAATAAATCTTTGAAAACTGAGACAAAGTCATTAAAAACCTCTTAAAAACAATGTGAGGCCTTGTGCCTCCATAAGGCCTAGTACCAGAAGGTTATTGGGTCGAATTCACAGTTTACCTTCTTGGACACATACAATTTTGGAAATGGAAAGCAATGTCGTATCGGGAAAACCAAGTAGGATGACATATACAATTTCTTCTCCTATTTGAATCGTGACAATTGGGAACAAATTTCAATGGAAATCAACTACCCCCAATAAAAAATGGCATGTTCCTTGACCGTGAAATACAAAATATAAAGAATCATGTGGGAAATTCTTGTTGTAGATTCTTGTCCCATTATCCTCGTAAACATCCAAGCGATTTCCAGGAATAGATTTCTAAAAAAACTAGCTTACAACCTTGTGATATCTTCAGGAACTGTCATCGAGTCTTCTAGGAATTCGGGTAAGAGGTCCAACCCGTTATCATGATTTTTTAGGAACTCCTTGCAGTTTTCTTCTCTGAAGGTCAATGTTGGCTTCGACAATCTCAACATATTGCAAAAGACCTGAGGTGACAAAGAAACAAGAGAGTGTTCTCGCAGTGGAATAATTCTTTGGCTTGAAATATATCTCTCGACACACCAAGAGACCACCTCCTTACAATCAAAGACTTCAGGGACACATCCTACATGAGCAATTCTAGAGGTCCAAATTATTTCATTCTGGGCTGAAGGGGATGAGTAGTAAGAATATGCCCTAGACCACTAGAAGTTTTTTTCCTCACGCCAGAAGATGTTCACTCTATCTCCACATAACTGTTGTCGAGTTGCTGCCATAAGTTCACGAGAACATATGTTTTCTCCAGACGATGTTTGAAATGAACAATTGGAAGGGATTATATAACCCTCTGCATATGTTGGTTTAATGCGTATGAATGGGAGATCTCCTCGATCATTTTTCTCATTAATGACAATCTTTATTGTTCATGCATGATGAGATATTAGCAATTAAGCTTACTAATTTCATACTTAGAAATAAGTGCAAAGGTGGCGAGGACGACGAAGAGCGATTAAGGATTGGATATTTCGTGAACCCGCCAACCGAATGACCCATGAAAGAAACTCCATGATCTTTGAAATGAACACTTGGAAGGGATAATATAACCCTCCGAAAATCTTGGTTTAATGTGTATTAATGGGAGATCTTCTCGAGCCTTTCTCTCATTAATGACAATCTTCATAGTTCCTGCATGTTGAGTTGTTAGCATTAAATCTTACTAATTACATATTTAGAAATAAGTTCGAAGGTGGCGAGGATGGGGAAGAGCGATTAAGGAATGGCTAAGTATGGAAAGCGGTCGGTTGGGCTTCAAAATGAGTTCACAAGGGATACTCAGTAGAGGTGAGGGCCCGACGGTCAAATTTTATGTCTCAGAACTTTCGAGTGCAAAATGTGTAACATGGAAGAGGGCATGATGGGGCAGTCGAGTGGTCAATTTGTATATCGTGAAACTCTGGGTGTTGTTTTTAGGTCGTGGAAAAATGGAAGCACAATCTTGATACCACATGTTCTTTTATATGGAACCATTTTTGGCACAAAATCAATATGTTTAATGATCCTACAAGTAAGCCAAGCTTAACACGGCCAAAATTAAGTGGTGTAATCATCAAAAATTGCACTAATCTATTTTCCAAAAACTTAAACATCTAAAATTTTCATTAAACTCATAATATACAGTTAATAATATTAACTGATTGAACTCTATCTAATTTTTTATGTATGCTAATACTATTACGCAATTGAACTCTTTCCAGCGATACATTGTTATATTTAAAAAATGCAATATTTATAGGTGTAGAGAGTGATAGTAGTTAAATGTTACTAAACAATAAGTACTTGAAGCTCTATGCATTAGTTTATTTATTTTCAAATTTAATCAGTTGGTTATCTTATCTTTGGCAATCATGGTGTTTATTATTTTGGGAGAGATTTTTAATTAACTTTGATAATTATAGTGCTTATCATTTTGAGAAATATTTATATTTGATTATTATTTTGAAAGGCACTTTGTATAATTGAGTATGAAGAAGTTGTGTAATTCCTTTCCTACTCAATATGGAGTTCACACGTGACTTTTTAAAACATGATTAATAACAAAAAATAATTCAACATTATAAATGTAACAATTGAAAGTAAAAAAAAAAAAACGATATTAATAACAAAGAATATTTCAATATCAATTATATATAAAGAAAGAGAAACCTATTTAAGGAAAAAAGATATTTCATATTCTATTAAATACTTGAAAAATAAATTCTATTTATTTGAAAAGGAAAGGAAATTATCAAAACATATTTAAGACTATTTAACATAGAGAGTAAATGGTTCACTCATCCATGAATATATAAGTAAATGAGAGTGAAGAAGTAATAGAATATTCTTTATAATAAATAATAAAAAAAAATTGAAATCTGTCCATGAATCATGAGTCATCAAATCCCTCAAGATTAAGCTTTCTTAAAACATCTGATTTAACAAAAGTTTTAGCATTGAGAAACTTAATCCCTCTACTGAATTGTAATGTGTTAAAAGAGATTTTAATTTACGCCCATTATTAGTCCCTGTCGAAGGGGTAGAGGGACTATAGTGATCGATAATTTGCTGACTTGATATTAGTTTGTCGTTTGACTACAATTTTTTGCATACTTTCTATTGTTCAAACTACAGAACTAAAAACATTATTTTTTATATAATAAAAAAACCAATATATGTCATGATCTCATTGGATAATAGATTTGAGGTCTTATTTCCATCTTCGCTATTCCCAATGAATTATATGTTACCATATCCAAAGTTTTTATCATCTACGGTATTTTTGAATTTATACTATTCATACTGAAATGTTTAGATATCCAAAGTTTATAGCGATTGACAATTCATTTCCTTTATATTAGTTTTTCGTTTGACTACAATTTTTTGCATAATTTGTATTGTTCGAACTACAGAACTAAAAACATTATTTTTTATTATTTATATAATAAAAAAACTCATATATGTCATGATCTCGTTGGATAATAGATTTAAGGTCTTATTGCTAGCTTCACTATTCCCAATGATTTATATGTTGCCATATCCAAAGTTTTTATCATCTACGGTGTTTTTGAATTTGTACTATTCATATTGAAATGTTTGGATATCCAAAGTTTTGAGCATGGATGGTCAGCTTTCATATTACTTTGTCCTCTGAGTCAATTTTTTTAGGATAGTCCCCAGTGTTCAAACTATCGTTGTTATTATTATTATTATTATTATTTATTTTTTATTACTATTATTATGTTTGATTTTTCTTTATTGTTGTGTACCTCGAGAGGATTTGTCATTGTTGCGTATGTAAAAAGGCCTACCACACTGCAATATTTCTTAAATGTTTGCACAACGCGACGCCCTTCGACGGTTCTGACGGCCTTAAGTGTTTACCTAACATGCCTCGCAGCCTTAAATGTTTATTCTACAGATGTGTTACAATACAATTTCCTTCCATTTTTTGATACAATGTTGTATGCAGTGAATTTGGGAAATATTGTTCTTCACCGGCATTACTGGTTCATTGGTTGATGCTTGTTCGTTGGTTTGTTTGATGTGTCTTGTTGTTGTTGGATTCAACTTTGAAAAGTTGAGGTCCTGCACTTGCAGTTGGACCTCTTTGTGGTTGTTCAGTGGTTTTTGTTCTTCAACTTTGCAAGCAGTTGGACCTATTGTTACGGTTTGCAAGTTTTGGAGTTGCACTTCTGTCATCCCTTATTGACAGGTAAGTTTATGTGCCATGGTTTCATTTATATTCCTTGTTTTTTGCTTGCTATTTGCAGCTTGCAAGCAATAATTTTCAATACTAGGAGTCCCTGCCTTGAAATCCTGTTGAAAAACATCTTTTTGTGTGGCTTCTACGACCAAAATATTTTCCTTGTTCTTGAACGTCAAAGTTATATATGGAACCCACCTTTGTCGCAGCTATGGTGACATATAAAAAAGAAAACCGAATGTTCTCCTCTTATTTTCTGTTCCTGGAAACCATGCATTTTGTGCATTTTTTCCAGGTTGTTCCCTTCCAATCACATATTCCAACTTCCACATCTTGGATATCGTGCCATAGCTGTTTCCAAAATAGTAATGCAAAGGGGTTTAGAAAACGAATTCGGAGTTGTCACAAGGGGGCAAGCATCTGCCAAGGTCTTGTGACGAACCATGTTTTTATTCTCTGAATCAAAAACTCCATCCACCTGTTGCCTTTGTCCTGTCCTTTATGTTTTGCAAAGCATATTCCGCCTCTAAAAATCTTGTAGGATGCACGTAAGGAATAGGTTAAAAAATGATATACCTTGAATACTTGGTCTTTGTGCTCAACAAATTTATAGTTTTATTTTTTTGCGTTGTCTCTTATGTTTGGTTCGTTGTATGTTTGTTTGCTTGTAATATGTTGTGGTGACTAGGGGGGAATTGAATTTGACAAGAATAAGGTTGAAGGATACATAGCAGAATTGGTGCACAGTTCCGCGCTTGTAGTTTTCTATTTGTCTTTTTTTTTCTTTTCTTTGTTTGCATATAAATTGAATATAGCTAAGAAACAACTTGAAAATCACAGTTTAAGAGATGAAACAACTAATAGATGTTGATTCCTATGAAATAGATATAGACTCCATTGTACATGACAACATCGATGAGGTATTGCATAGCAATGGGCTTTTTAGATTGGATGAATTCTTGTATACTGTAGGAGATTTCCTTTTCGATGCATTTCAGGTTCTATTGCATTTTTGTTATTCCTCGATCGACCTGCACAATGGATTAATAGATTCTTTCTTGGGTTGTTTAAAAAATGGCTACGCTCAGGCATTAGAGTCGTATGAATATGAATTAGCATATGATTTTCTTTGGCAGTTTCATGGAATACATGATGTCACTACGTATTTTTCAAAAATGCAATTGTCTGCATCTGTAATTCTCCCTGCACATGAGAGGGGACTTTGGGGAGATACATTTTGTATACGGTGGCGGTCTAAGTGGATCAATATATCAATTGGAATATGGTCATTGACAAGAAAAACAAGATATCTACTATTCAACAAAACTGCATCTAGCGATCCATAGTGCATCTTGTTCCATGATAACAATCCTGTTAATGGTCATTATAAACCACTATTGTATATAAAATTATCCATATGAAATCTTGGAGGAATTCATATTTACTTTTCCCTCATTTTCAAAGACCTTGAATCCCAATAGAAACAGATTATGCATCGTGTACACTGCCATGGCTTGCAGATAGCAACAATTGTTGCATCTAGTTGTGGAGATAGTTTGTTCAATGCAATTTTCTATTTGGTGGAAACAAAGTTTGATGTGCAGTCATGGTTTATTTACACTGTACAATCCTTTTTCAATGCAATTATAGGCGACAACCAACAGGCTTTTAGATTCTTGAATCAACACCTTTTGTCATATCTCCTAGAAAATATGTTGGCAATTGGAAGTTGGCAAGAATACCTTGTAAACATGGCACAGTCATATGAAAAAGGAAATGTAGAGGGTGGCAGATTATGCTTTCAATGGGTATCTATCATATTCAAAGTAAATATCCAGGTTTGGTCGGCCCTGCCAGATGAAATTGTCCATTCCTGGTGTATTGATTCAAACTACGATCAAATAATTGACATCATCTCATTGAAAATAGATATGCCACATATCCATTATCAACCTTTGATGGGAAATACCATTGGTTCAGGGTCCACTTTCCATGCCACCCAAACTGCATCGAATCTGCATACACATGGCATGCTATTTAATGAGAATGAAACTCGTCCCAGTTGTGATGAGGCCATACGAGGCTTAAACAAAAAACATAGAATAACTTATCACAACTTGAAAAAGGTCATATATGAAACTCATCCCAGTTGTGATGAGGCAATACAGGGATTAAACAAAAAAGGTAGACTAACTTATCAGAACTTGAAAAATGTCATATGTGAGAGAAAAAAATACATTGGTAGAATAGGAAATACTGTTGGTTCAGGGTCCAGTGTCAATGTCAGTCAAACCACATCAAATATGCATAAGCCTCACATGTTATTTAATCATAATGACACTCATTCCAATTTCCATGAGGTCATCCTAGCCTTGAACAAAAAACTTAGACTAAGTTATCACAACTTGAAAAAGGTCATACATGAGAGAAAAAAATACATTATTGTGCTTCCTTCTAGACATAAACTGACATATCACAACCTAAAAAAAATTGTTCGTGCACAACACAAGAGAAATAGGTACGGTCACATATCCCACAATGGTCATGGAACTGTCCGAGAGGAAAAAATCACATTTCGTGGGCTAGAACCAACACCATGCACTAATACCAATGAAAACCAACAAACACTTTTTAAACATACTTCCCTATAGAAGAAAGATGCAAGATAAACCTATATGAAACAAATCAAAGACACTCCTTCCATTGCATGTGCAATTTGTGATCAATTGAATTTCGCAAAAAAAACTAAGTCTTTGATGCCTGATTTGGAAGAGAATACCTTCGCTTGACACTAAATGATAAAACATTTTCCAGTGGAAAAATTTGTCTTCCATGCAAATAGTCTCTTGAAAATGGAAAACTGCCAGATTTTGCAACGCCTGACCAAATAACATGTAATACACCACTGTCATATGTAAGTGTGTTGGCCCTCAACCAAGTTTTGGGGAAACTTTGGTCAGTTTTGGCCCATTTTGGACTTTGACACGCTAGTCGAAGAAGGAGAGCCCCAATGGAGCTGAGATCATAGATCTCACCTATTTTGAGGGTTATGTGGACCTAGTAAGAGGTCCTCTAGGGTTTTGTAACGGGTTTATGGGATGTCAGCCCATGGGTTTTCCCCATGTTTAGGCCTTATTGTAAGGGTTTGTAATTTATAAATAAAGGGGAATGTATTGTATAAGTAGTGAAAGTAGTTCTGTGTGAAACAATAGCTTTGTGTGGAGAAATGTATGTGGTCGAGGCTTTGTGCTTGACTTTGATTTTGTAGTATGTGATAAGTGTCATGATAAGAGATTTTGGCTCTATGCATTTGATCTATTTTTGGAAGGAAAAGAAGGAGGATCTAGGGCTAAGTGCATAGATCTCCTTTCTTGTGCGAAGTTTGAATCTGTGGCTTGGTGCACATAAGTGACTGGATGTAAGATTTTGGCGAATAATAAAGAGGCGAAGCGGTTTGTGGACGTAGCCCCACCCTGGGGTGAACCACGTATATCTAGTGTCTCATGGTTTGCTTTGTGTTGTGTCTTTTTTGTTATGCATTTGCTTAGTTCTTTGATTATGATGTTTAATGAATATGTATTATGTTGCTTAAATGCTTTATTTATGATTAAGGGTAAATTAATGCTAGACTTAACTCACCATGTTAAGTGCTCAGGGTGTATAATCACTTGTTGTTACTGTGCTAGATCTGTCTTTGATTATGCTCTATGATGTTAACGAGGTTAATAAACTAATGCATGCTCACTTCCTAAGCGTTAACAAAATATTATGCGAAGTGCTATTATCACAAATTCGTGTCCCATCTTGGTTACAGACACTTGCATCCTATAACCCTCCCTGCTTCTACCTCGAGTGAGACTTCGCCTTCTTTGCAGGTGTTGCCAAAAGGGACAGTAGTCGAGGTTTTTTTGGTGCATTGTTATGCATTGAACCCCAGGTCTTCCCCTGTGCCAACAAATGGTTCCGTTGTCGAGACCTGAAACTATGATTGTTGGGAATTGAAGTAAAGAAAAAGAGAAGCTCTGTGCGTAGATCTGTTGTTGAATTGCGTAGTAGTCTACTTGAATTTCGAAGATTTGTGCCAAGAAAGTAACTTGTTATGAAGAAAAGAGGTAAGATCCTAAAATAGGTAAGCTTTGTGCTTTGGTAAGAGAAAGATAAGTGAAATTTTTTGTTTTGAAAGCATGAATTTAAGTATGTTTAATATATCTTGTCCTAGTCTAAAGGCTACAGCGTAGTTGAAATGAAGAGTTGATCTGAGTAAATTTAATGAAAATAAAGAAAGATATGTTATTCCTATGAATATAGTGAGTTTTTGGACTAGTAAGTGGATGCAGGAACCTAGAAAGAATTTTTGCAGATTGCAGGTACAACACTATGATCCTAGGGGAAGTGTGCAATACAGAAAAGATTGGGGAACATTTAAGATAAAAATAGGATTGAATTTGTGTTATAATTGCAGAAGGTCTGGACATATTTTTAAGGAATGCCCTAGGGTAGGCCCTATTTTTCCTTATTGTAAGGTTGTTGGTCATGAGATTGAGGATTGTCCAAGGATGATTGCTAAAGTTGAAGGGATGGAAATAAGACAAGAAAATTATGAAAAGAGTCAAGAGATTAAGGGTATGCTAGAAAGTCATAAAGAGAAAAGGTGAAAGGAAGTTCATACTATGTTATTACAATTGGAAGAAATGATGGATGTTCATAAAGATATCAGTTTACCAGAAATCCTGAAAGCAAAACAACACATAAGTGAAAGAATATAAGACTTAGACATAGACTATATAGTCTTGGATGAAGAAACACAAGTGAATATTATGACAGAAGAAACTTGGAAAGTTTTGGGAAAGACTACTCTGGTACCTTATTCAGGAAGGATAGGCTTGTTTAAGGGAAATATGATAACTTTATGTGGAAGAGTAACTATTGTACCTATTATTGTTCATGGAACATCGACTAAAGAATAATTTGAAGTCATTAGGTTTGTTGAGGACAACGCCCCTTTCCCACTTTTGTTAGGTAAGGCGTGGATTGAGAAGGATCAGATCAGAAGGAAAGAAGAGGAAGAAGCTACAGAAAAGAAAAAGAAAGAATTAAAGGACTTCATAGCTAGTAAAGTAGACCAACTAATAGAAGAACGAGAGGATAAGTTGAAGAAACAAAGAAAATTAACAACGTAGGAGGGAAAGAAAGCAAAATAATTAGCTATTAAGGTTGAAAGAATGAAAGAAGGCTTGAAGGAACTATCTATTCAAGAGAGAAATGTTCCCACTCAGGAAGTTTTAATAAAAGGGATGTTAAATTCAAAACCTTTGAGGGTACCTCGATAGTGCGAAGGCACTACGCTAGGGGAAGATAAGAATAAAAATGGAAAGAGGATTCCATAATCAGTTAAAGAAACTCAGATAACAGGAAAGAAGGCAAGGAAGCTCAATAGAAAGAAGGATAAGTTGGAAAAGCTACAAGAAGTTAAGGAACCCAGATGGAAGACTTCGTAGAACAGAACCTCGTAGGAGGCAGGTTCGCATGGTTTGAACCTCGCTGCAACAACAGGTCCGTGAAAATTTGGACTTCGCCTTGGCGAAGTTATATAACCATTAGAGGTGCCCCGACCATTATAATGATGCTCCAGAATGGTTAGGAAACACATATATGGGTTTATGGACTGCTGTTGGACATTGAGACCATGCCATAATGACTAGATTTACATTAATGGAAGCGTTTAACTCTAGTTTCTGTCTGTTATAAGATCCGTCACGACTGCCCCGCTTATTTAACTTGTCGATGGTGGCACCGGGACCAATTTTTGCTACCTGTGATTGACTGAGCTAAGACGAGAACTGTACAAGTGTTGAGTTGTGCTTCCTGTCGTTATTTGAAACTATACCCTACCTATTTGTTTGTCTAACCCGCATGCCTGTTAAAAGCTAGAATGTTGGGCGAACCCAATGATTTGGAGAAGTCCATCGAGGAAGTTCTTAGGAAACTCATGGTCGACATACCTATATCTGAAGGTATTCAAGCATCATCGACTAGGGGACTGCAGGCTTCCCCTTCGACTGGACGTCGTTCCACCCGCATCAACCCCGTAACTGAATGAAGAAGCAAGCACCACAGTGATATGGCTAACGTGAAGAAGATCCCATCGATCCTGCCTAAGTATGTTCTGCCTCTAGCTAGCAATGTTAACCGCGAAAATATCCCTCACGATCTTGAGTACTCCATGTTCACTGCATACGTTCCGAAAGGAATTCGCATAGTAGGGAGTCAGTTAGGGAAGATCCCGTTGTTGAAGCACAACGAATTCAACTTAGTAGACCAAAATAACTACGCCATGCTATCTCCTCATCATTACTTAACGAAGACAACCGGAAAGAAACCTCGCCTCATATGGCATCCATGGATCAAGGGGTTGGTGTAGTCAATCGTATTAAACGTGATGAATATTCTTCATTTTGTCCGCCACCAAGAGGTTAACGCTTGCATTAAACTCCTTCTGTCGTGTTATCATGGCGAATATCTATGGCTCGACCGAATAATTATTGTGGATCACATGTTTAAGTTTGAAGGGTCCTGACCCACAACATATCTATCCAGGGAAGACCTTAGACCGTTCTTTATCACAACGCATAAAAGAATCCTATGGAAAGGTAGAAAAGGGGAAGCGAGGTTACATGGTAGCCTCCATATAGGATGGCTCAGTGCGCCTTCCTTGTCAACTCCTAGCTAGTAAGCTAGTGAGGAATAACTGCCTCACACAGGTCACCAGGTTCATGGTGAACCTTGCAGGAAGTGTGTGGAGGGCATGCAGATGAACTGGGTGAACTACCTCGTTAATGAGCTAGAAAAGGATTGTCGCAAAGCCCAGGCTTGGGATATGAGTTTCACTACAGTTGGTTGATTATCTTGATCATATTTATGGCTTGGAAGATGCTTGAAGGAGCTACTTTCCCCGATATTGAATGTACGGAGCCCCTGGCCGCTTAGTTTTCCACCCTATGGTATACCAATGACATAACGAAGCAGTGGCAGTCTAATTCCATGTTTCATAGATATTATCAGCAGTTAAAGGTCGCCATTGAATCATTCCTGCGTATGACACCGTGTACCCTGCATCATTACCGACCCATAGCGAAGTTCTGCACTGAACCCCACTTCATTTACATCACCACACAAAGAGATGAGAACCACGAAGAATTGTAGTCATACTATAATCTCACAGATGAAGATATGGAACAAATTACAAAGGAATGGCCAAAATAATTTCTTGTACCTGTCGTCGATGTAGAGTTATCTGAAATTGACACTATAGGAATCCTGATAGTTACACGAGTTGAACATGTCAAACAGTCCAGTGGGAAAAAGAAGTAGAAAAAGCAGGTTGAAGTCCAGGACATAGAGAGTGATGAAGAGGACGAAGAGAAAACTTTTGAAGATAACAGGTATGGCTTGCTAGGAGGAGGAGAAGATGAAGTAGAAGGACAAGGAGGAGGAGGAGACGAAGCAGAAGGACAGGGAGGAGGAGATGAAGGAGAAGAAGAGCAAGGAGGAGGTGAAGATAAACCACCTGAATATCCCCCTATTGAGACAGTGACACCACAAAAGAGGAAAGTTACTTCAAAGAAACCTTCAACAAGGAAGAAAATGCACACCAATAAGCCACAGTTTGAAGCCACTCTCACCAATGAAAACATTAGTCTAGTCTGTGGAGCTATGGAGGACGCCTCTGAAGACATGTTGCAGAGATATGAAGAGAAGCATGTGGAATTATATGAAAATATTGAGAGAGAGTTCAAGGAAGTGCAACAGGTTGTTCGCTTGGTCCGTACAGTGCCTACTGTGATGTTTGTGCCTTCCTCATAAAAGAATGCAGACTTGGAGGATGAACCAACTCTGCAGGGTGAACCATGGATTTGGATCACCCTCCCCCAGTATAGCATCAAGTTTCCCACCCCCGCAGCACTACAGGATAGCCCCAACTTGGATGTTGAGGTTAACCTTAAAGGAGTACCTCCAGAATAGGTCGAAGTATTGGAGGCAGGTTTGAAGGCATACAGAAGGGAATAGAGAGAAATGACCACTGAAAGAGCAGCCCAACTAAGAAGGCTTGTTGATGAAATAGAAGCTCGGTTACAGAGAGCTCAGGAAGATAAGGAGAAGGCTACGAAAGCCTTGAAAAAGGAGAAATACAAAGTCCTAGTACAGTTACGAGCAACATAGGACCTTGTAGCTGCCTATGAAAGAGAGAAAGAAGAGCTTCAGGCAAAGTTTCAGAAGGAAAAGAGAGCTAGCGAAGCCTAGCTACAGAAGGAAAAAGAGAAGCTACTTGTAAAGCAAGCCATGGTCAAAGAAGCAGTAAGCAAAGCATGTTGCTTTGTGCCAGGCTTGGTACAGGATAAGCAAGAGCCCGTCGAAGCGCAAGTAGCAAAGCTCGCAAAGACCCTCCAATAGCTTCAACCTAGGATAATTGAATTGGAGGCCCAAATAATGTCAAGCACTCTGCAGGAGGTGTGTGACCAGAGGGAGGAGTCCGCCAAAAACATAGTAGAAATTATAAAATCCCTCGCCTTGGCATGTAAACAGTTGAGTGACAGAAGTGGCCAGACATATGAATGCCTTGCCAAGGATCCAGAGTTAAAGAAACTAGAGGCTCAGTTATAGGAGGCACAACAACAAGCATTTTCATTGCATGCAAAGATGAAGCTGCTCACAGTAGTGGAAAGGATGAAGAGATCCTAGGAGCAGCACAAAGTACAATAGCAGATCACTGCCCTTTAGGGTAAGGTGATGGAAGTAACACATAAGTTACAACCTGTGCAGGACGAATCTTACAAGGTGTTCGAGGATATCGATGGCCAAGGTTCAAAGATAGATCAAGTAGTTGCAACAGTATAACAATGCCTGGAAGGGCCTGCTATAGAGCAGATAGTCCAGGAGTTCATTGAGCAGGAGGCTCAGGCAAGGCAACAAGTCAAGGCATCTCGAGTTAAGCTCGAGGCTTTCGAAGCAGCATTGTCCAGACCTGAGTGACTTGGGACGAGTCACAGGTGAGTGTTGGGGGCTTGTTGGCTCTTGACCAAGTTTTGGGGAAACTTTGGTAAGTTTTGGCCCACTTTTGGACTTCGACATGTTGGTCGAAGGAGGACTGCCCCGACAGAGTTGAGATCATGGATCTCACCTATTTTCATGGTTATGCAGACCCAATAAGAGGTCCTCTAGGGTTTTGTAACGAGTTTATGGGATGTTGGCCCATGAGTTTTCCCCATGTTTAGGCCCTATTGTAAGGGTTTGTAAAGTATAAATAAAGGGGAATGTATTGTAGAAGTAGTGAAAGTAGTTCTGTGTGAAACAATAGCTTTGTCTGGAGGAATGTATGTGGTCAAGGCTTTGTGCTCGATTGTGATTTTGTAGAAGGTGCTAAGTGTCGTGATAAGAGATTTTGGCTCTGTGCATTTGATCTATTTTTGGAAGGAAAAGAAGGAAGATCTAGGGCTAAGTGCGTAGATCTCTTGTCTTGTGCGAAGTTCGACTTTGTGGCATAGTGCACATGAGTGACTGGATGTAAGATTTTGGCAAATAATAAATATGAGAAGAGATTTGTGGACATAGATCCACCCTGGGGTGAACCATGTATATCTGGTGTCTCGTGGTTTTCTTTGTGCTGTGTCTTTTTTGTTATGCATTTGCTTAGTGCTTTGATTATGATGTGTAATGAATATTTATTATGTTTCTTAAGTTCTTTATTTATGATTAAGGGTAAATGAATGTTAGACTTAACTCACCATGCTAAGTGCTCAGGGTGCATAATAACTTGTTGTTACTGCACTAGCTCTGTCTTTGATTATGCTCTGTGACGTTAATGAGGTTAATAAACTAATGCATGCTCACTTCCTAAGCATTAACAAAATATTATGTGAAGTGCTATTATCACATATTCATGTCCCAGCCTAGTTACAGACACCTGCGTCCTGTAACCCCCCCTACTTCTACCTCGGGTGAGACTTCGCCTGCTTCGCAGGTGTTTCCTAAAGGGCCGATAGTCGAGGTTTTGTTGGTGCATTGTTAAGCGTTGAACCCTAGGTCTGCCCCTATGCCAACAAAGTGCACTTACAGAACTTGAAGAGAGACTTGTGTCTCTATGAATTACATTTGCACAAATCAAACCCTGGGGCTATAAATGACCCCAAATGGGCTTAACATGATCAATTACTAATGTGCCTGTCCAACTAGATGTTGTGAAAAAATCCTTCCCACAATTCATTAGTGATACAATGACAATTGTTGTGGCTCTCAAAAGACGCTTGCAATACAAAAATGAATATTAGACAGGTAAAGTGCATGTGCATTTTGTCATGAAAGAATTAGAATAATTATGTTCCAGGGCCCTGTACAAAGCATAAAACATTTGTATAAATGAGAATTGGAACAATGTTCTTGGAGAAGGGGATGACAGCTCTGCATAGACTCTCGAAACTACTAGTGAATTTGATACAAGTGATGAATCGAAGAATGAAACACATGATGAGACATTGGTACATGGATTCACTGATTCACAGTGCATTCATGACTTGCAAGACAAGATTGTTGAAATGGCACCTACTGAGGGGAAACGTCCACTTGGAATATTCAAGGACAAATTTCCTAAGGAAATGAACTTCGTAACACTGGTCTATGGAGATCTATGTCCCAATGACATTACAAAACGATTCAGTTACCATAAAATAGTTCGATGGGAGCTGCTACATTCAAGCGGTGACTTCTTCTGTCACATAACAAATTTGTTTTTCAAAACAATGTGCATAGTAATAGAGCAAGTGTTGTCTTACATGTGGGTGCGAATAAGAAAAGTCCATTTATAAGGAAGAAAGTTGTTGGCCAAAGATGTCAAGTACAAAGTAAGCCTAGAAAAAATCTTGAAATCTGATATTGGATACACAGATTTCAAAAACATTCGCATCTCTCCTGACTATTTGCAACAAAACAACAAAAATATTTTTGCAATGATCTGAAAATTGGGACCACCAACATTTTTCATCACATTTACAAGTCCAGAGCATCACTGGGATCCATTGGTGGTTTTGGTATCTGACTTGCATAGGAACAAGAAACGTAAAAAACAAACAGATACACTGGAAAATAATGACATTGACTACCTCATAAGAAAATACCCAGTGACCTATACTCGCTACTATAGACATAGAATAAATGGTTTGATACAATTTATATGCCATGATGAAACATTTTTCGAAAAAATATCGGACTATTTTTTTGTGACTGAATTCCATAATAGGATGAATGAGCATGACCACGTACTGTTGTGGATAGAGGGTCCACCGATCTATGGGGATGACAACAATTCACAGATTGAGCAGTTTGTGGGAAAATACATAACATGGTAAATCGTATTGTACCTCGTATATGACAAATGTTGACAAATCTATGACAAGTGCATTCAGAAGAATACACAAAGAACATGAAAGAAGTCATATTGATGCTATACAAATGATACGTACGCTTGGTAATACATTACTTAATCTTCAATAAATGGATGCTTAACAGGCAGTCCACATTGCACTTTCCTTCAAGAAAATGTGTCTTCATAAACACATCTCCACTTGAGAAACACACATTTGTGCTTAAACCATCATCTTTGCTAGAACAAGAGCCTGACAATTCATAGGACCTTCTATGTCGATCTATTATTGATTATTACCTCCAACGTCCATCTCCTATTAAGCATATCTTCTTAGTAGAATTTGTATCGCATTACAAAAAAAATGGTGCACCCATATCAAAAAGAAAAAAAACCCTCTATGATATGGTTTGTCAAATACAACAAACATACTGACTATGAAAACTATTGTAGAGAAAAACTATTGTTATACGTTCCGTTCGATGAAAACAAAAACACATTAAAACATAACTTTCATATGTTGCCTCTGAGACTATAGTGAAAATCAATGAATCTAGATTTACTTACAATGTTAATCCAACATGGGGTGATCTAGAAAGTGCAGTTAATGAACTAGAAAACCCTGGCAATCTTGATGAGACATTCACAAACCGAAAAGAAACCATAACTCCCTACGAGTCCTATGACCATGCAACATTGAAAAACATATCAATCTTGGTTTTAAAGTCACAAAACATCCTTTCCTTATTCAAAATAATGAATACCACAGAATCAGACGTTTGTTGAATCAAGAACAACAAACAATTCTAAAGGACATTGCACTTAAAAAACCCTTTAGCATGCACACTCCTGTGCACTTGTTCCTTACAGGCTGAGCAAGAACAAGAAAGACATTCACAGCGAAAGCACTAATCCAAATTCTTATACAAATCTATGATTCAAACAATTCCTCTGATCCTATGAAACCAAAGGGCCTAATCGTTTCATACATAGGAAAATATGCATATAATGCAGGTGGAACAACAATCCACTCTGCATTTTTTATGCCTTTTAACAAGTCACAATTTCTTCCACTCAGCAAGGAACTGTTAGATACCTTGTCTAATATTTATGACGAACTACAACTTGTCTTTATAGATAAGGCATCTTTGATTGGAAGTCGCTTCTTGTATTCCATTGACAATCGACTAAGAAACATAAAACATGTGCACACGAAATACTTTGGAAACATTGACATGATTTTCTGTGGGGATCTTTACCAGGCACAACCCATCAAATATTCTTTGATATTTGAACAACCTATGGTCAACATGCAAACAATCACGCATGAATTCTGGAAAGACAATATTAAATTCTTTGAATTGCATACTACAATGCGCCATACAGATGAAACATTTATTGGAATTCTGAATAGAATGCGGACAAATAGCCAAACACATGATGACATAACATATATCAATTTGAGGTGCATGTGACCTGCACCAACATACCCAACCTTACCTTACCTATTCTACATGAATAGGGATGTTGCAATGCATAATAGGTACATGCTATTGCTCATGCCTGGAAATGATATCATCATCAATTCAATTAACCTCAAAGAAGACAACCATGGAAATGTGCCACGTCATGAACATACAACCACTTTACCTTTGCAACTTGTCCTGAAATTAGACATGTTGGTTGAAAATGCCTGCAACTATGATTCACAGGATTCCTTGGTCAATGGTGTAGATGGAATACTCAAAGGCTATACCAAAAAAAAAAAACTAGATGTCCTCTAGATTAAGTTCCATGAACTGCATATAGGCCACCAACAAGCAAACAAGTTGGATTATCTATGTAGTTCAAACATTGCAAGCAATTGGACACCTATCTTGCGAATATCAAAACTAGCATCGACATCAGCAAAGATAGGTCGACTGAAGATTCGAAAACAATTTCCAATTAAACTTGCATGTGCACGTACAGTCCACAGATCTCAAGGACTAACACTTGATAGTGTTTCATTTCAGCATGCTAGAATTCGAATACATGGATTTGTATACACAACACTGTCTCATGTTAGAATTATAGACTCATTGTATTTACTAAGTCCTCTTACAAAATATAACTTAAAAGTCAAACACAAATTTGATATAGAAATGCAATGCCTCAGGACTACCGCAAAGTGGCATCTGTAGTATGATTACCAATCCATACAAACAAAATCATCTGTATCAATTCTCTCACTAAACACGTGCAACTTACATGCACACATGGATGATATACTCAATGACTATGACACAATGCAATCCGATATTCTGTGCTTATAGGAAACATACATGGCATTATGCATGCAAAACAAGCAATTTCCAAATCACAATTGCATATCAAGTTACATTACACATGGGGTGATGATATTGGTGAAAAAACATGTAACAATTTTGGAGCATATACATTTCAAGAAAACAATGTTGAGATGGTGCTTGCAAAAGTGTTTTTCCATGGATCAGAAATTGCAATACTGAATCTGTATGTTGCTCCCCATGCAACATTCTCCAACATACTCTAATTGCGTTCATGTGTGAGGGGAAAAGAGTTTTTGAAGTGCATGCCCTGCTCTCCCTTCCTCTGCATGCATGACCCCCTTTCCTGGAGAGGCCTTGGGGCCCCTTGATCGCTCTCCCTCTGACCCCTCCAAAGATGTGGCAACCTTCGCCTCCCTCATTGCCTCACTTCCCAAGATGAGTAAACAAACCCCTCCAAAGTTTGTGAAAAATTTGGATGAGATCCCTTCGGTATAGGTCCAAGGAAACTCAAGAGCTCTTGCCCTCAAATTTGATGAACATGCACTCATAGGACAATTCATGGGAATCTGGCCATCATCGTAGGCTATGGCGATATGGATTGACAAGAACTGGAAACCCCATCTGAAAGGTAACCTCTCGCATTTCCTCTGCAGAAGAGGCTTCTTCGCCTTTCTTTTTGAAAACAAAGTAGATAGAGACCTCATATTCAGAAGCGGACCGTATTTCATGGGCTCCAAGGGTATGTACCTCAATAGTTGGACTCCTAATTTTAACCCCGAAAATGATATTCCTAATGTTGTTCTTTTCTAGGTTCGCCTCCCTTTCCTCCCTCTGCATTGCTAGAATAATGAAATTATCCGATCTATAGGAAACACACTCGGGAAGTTCATAGATCGGGCATAACCTAAAGATGGCCTTCAAGCCTGTGCGTGCATCTGTGTAGAAGTGGATCTAGAAAAAGGTCTGCCTGAAGCTATCAATCTCACCCTGGATAAATCGAATTACCTGCAACAAGTTGATTATGAACAACTGCCCTTCAAATGTAAAATCTGTCATGAGTATGGTCATTTTGCAAAGCACTACCCTAAATCACCCCTTGAAAGCCCGACTGAAGAAGTTAAACAGTGGCAGCAACCCAAAAAGAAAAAGCAGCAGAGGCACAACACAAACACTAAACCCATCCCCATGCCTCCCTCGCCTAATACCACACCTAATCCTGCTCCTTCCAGACAGATCCCGATCCAAGATCCTCCTAGAGAGGAG
>JZKD02S1622005.1:191842-203854 GCA_000966675.3 Picea glauca | reverse complement strand
ATCATCAACCTGCAACCTCCTTTCTTTCCCTCCTTAAGCTTGGGAAGTCTCTTCGGTGTACCTTGGACAGCTCCGAGGTGTGGGAGAGAAAAATGGAGCAAGGAGAACATGCTTAGGGTGACGTCCAGAATGTATAGGGCATTAATTCCAGGTGAGGTGAAGGATCCTAGCATCAGAAGCGATCATGGCTCGAATTCGTGGCAAATCCTAGGAAAATGGTTAAGTTCCTTGAATCAAATGAAGAGGAGGGAGAATATCATAGCAGGAGCGGTACACTTGGTTGGCAAGATCATTCTTGCAAAGAACAGAGCTGAGACTACTCCTCAGAAGAGCACTGGTATCTAGATTATTCAATTGGGAAAAGTAGGGAATTCAACCAAGATGAACAGGCAACCACCAAGAACGGTTCCAGTTGAGCAGCATGAAGAGATGGTAAGTATTGTCCAGACTCTTCAATTACAACTTATGTCTCTCTCTACCCAGGTTCTCTCGATCATAGAAATTACCATCCAACATAGGAGCGAGAAGCAACAAAATAGGGACAAGTGTGAAGCACTCAGACAACAGATAGAGGCGCTCAAATTCGGGTCCGGGCCAGCTTCACCCACTCCCTCCAAGAACACCTACATCTCAAATGAGGCCTCCTCTCCAGGACCGCGCGCTCAACTGGACCTCAGCCAACGGCCTCCAACAGAGGCAGATTCCACCACACCATACTAGAACATAATGTAAATGTATGCAGTGTTTTTTCATGTTGTTATTAGGTACTTTTTGCATGGTTTTTACCATCGATACACAAATAGGCTTTAGTGTTCTAGTTATCACCACCCGTGATCTCCATTTCCTTCTTGGAGAATTTATGCGGGAGCATTTTGATTTCTGCAAATTTTGTAACCAAAACCATATTCTTTGCTTGCATTTTTTCGTGGATTTTTAATATATCTTTTACCCAGTTTTTGTGAAAAAAAACCATTCTCCAACATACTAAATGTTCTTTCCAATGCATTAGGCCATTTTCATCTGAATGAAACCATTGTCATTGTAGGATACTTCAATATTGACATGCTACAAAATAATGCCAGAACAAAAGAATTAGAAAACTACATGTGCAAATACAGTCTCCGCTTTCTTTTGAACAACACAAGCCATGTACAAAACACACTTATTGACCATGTATGGTCTAATGTTCCCATTTCTCAATACATTGTCTTTATCTTAGACACATACTGGTCTGATCACGATACAATTGGTATTGCACTTGAAATATGAGATATACATCAAACATATTGCAAAATCATATTTCTATGTTTCAAAGCATATCTGTCTAGCTTGTTGCAGAAAACCAAGTTATCCAGCTTCTTAGTTTTCCCTGGTTTGTACACATACTGGTATGATCACGATACAATTGGTATTGCACTTGAATTATGAAATATACATCAAACATATTGCAAAATCATATTTCTATGTTTCAAAGCATATCTTTCTATCTTTTTGCAGAAAATCAGGATATCCAACTTCTTAGTTTTCACTACTTTGTAATTGATTTAGGGAACAAAATATTTTTGCAATTTTTCTTATATATACACAAACATGGATGAAAAAAAAAATGGTACATTCTTCTAACACTATATGTTACTCTATTCCTTTTATTCTATTTCATTTACTCTATGTGCATATTCCTTAATTTTTTATTTACATGTCAACCTATGTTCATGTCCATTTTGTTTTGTACTTTTTTTCATAGAAACAAATAGGAAAACTGGACACGTCAAAGAAATCTTAACCAGAAATGTAAAAGAATCCATGCAAAGGTGCATATTTCTACCCGTGTTCCATATCCAATAGTTTTTCATTTACTCTGTCTATATTTGTTTCACTGGTTTGCAACTCTATTTTTTTTCTCCTTGGATACTCCATATCTTCTTGTATATTAGCTTGCTTTCATGTCAATTCTTTTTTTTTTGCTTCTATCTTGAAATAAATAAATTTGTACTCTATCTTTTTTTCCATGTGTTCCTACGTAGCAAATTGCTTTCATGTCCATTGTATTCTCTATATTGCTACATTAAAAAAAAAACACAGTAATTGGGCACAAGGATGGAGCCTTATGTCCACATCTGAAAAAGCTAGAGTGCAATGTGCCGCAACAAATACAATGCGTGTGCCTGAGACTAAGAGGTATGGTTACAAAAAAATATGATCTGCATACATTTTCCAATTTGTCCAGCGATATGTTTTTCCCATAGTTGATGTGTTTCTATCGCTTGATAATTATCACACAAAGTGTTGTTCTGTCAGGAATACAGTGCTTTTCTCCCTTTATTTTTCCTCTTGTATACTTATCTGTTCTCCCTTTTCTTCTTCCCCTCTATTATCTGTTTCTAGTTCTATACTTAGTCCCATGTCTATGTCGTGGGTTCCCGAGATGATGGAGTGACAAATTCCATGTCCATATATATCTTTACATCACGAGTCCGACCGACCGCCATTCGTTTTCATACTTGGAGAATTTTTTGGCCGTGGGTTCCCACATAGGCGCCATCGAACTCTAATGCCCCATGTTCGTAGTATACATATTTCACCCGAAACTTCTATGATCTACAATTCGACCTCGGACTTGAACCCCCAGGCCTCAGTCTACCTACGATGACTTTGTCTGAATGCTTGCATATAAATGTGCCAAGTCATATATTTTGTCTATTGCTTGTTGAGATAGATATAAACAACATCTCTTTTATCTTGAACCAGGGTATGTTGAGCTCCATCTATATTCCATGGAAGAAAATGTTTTTCCCATAATTGATGTGTTTCTATAGCTTGATAATTATCAGAATAAGTGTTCTTGTGTGACGAACACATTTCTTTGCTCCCTTTATTTTTCCTATTCTATACTTACTCATTCTTCCCTTTTCATCTTTCCCTATATTATTCGTTTCTGGTTCTATGCTTAGTTGCATATTTATGCTCGTCGGTTCCTAGGGTGGCGGAGTGAGAAACTCTACATCCGTCTATATCTTCACATCACGTGTTCGACCGACCGTAGTTCATTTCTACACTTGGCCAATTTTATGGCCGTGGGTTCCCCCCAATGCATTATCAAATTCCCATGCCCCCTGTTCGGATATACATCTTGCACCCAAAACTTTGGTTATCTACAATTCGACCCTAGACTGCTCAAACTCGCAAGCCTCACTCTGCCTATGATAACTCCATCTAACCGCCCCACCTTTCCATACTTAAGACCAAGTGTTGTTATGTGATGCATAAAGTTCTTTAATCCCTTTGTTTTTCTCTTCTATACTTGTTGTTTTTTTCCTTTTCTTCTTCCCCTCTATTATCCGTTTCTACTTCTATACATAGTCGCATGTCTATGCTCGTGGCTTCCTGGGTATACAGACTCAAAAATTATATATCCATCTATATCTTCACATCACGAGTCCGACCGACTGTTTTTCATTTCCATACTTAGCCAATTTTATGCCTGTCGGTTCCCATCTAGCCCGATGGAACTCTCATGCCCGAACTCTCGCACCCCATAGTTGATGTGTTTCTATTGCTTGACAATTATCAGACAAAGTGTTCTTCTGTCAAGCATAAATTTCTTTGCCCCCCTTATTCTTTTCCTCTTCTATACTTAGTCACATTTATATGATAGTGGGTTTCCAAGTGGCGGACTCACAAATTGTATATCCATATATATCTTGACATCACGAGTCTGACCGACCGCTTTCGTTTCCTTAGCCAATTTTAAGGTCGTGGGTTCCGGAGTAGGAATTATCAAAATCTCATGCCCCATGTTCAGAGTATACATATTCCATCCAAAACTTGGGTGATCTACAATTCGACAACAGACTCCCAGGTTCAAAAAAGTACCAAATCATTTTTCACTCTCCTCCATCCCCACCACTTTCGCCCCTTCCCAATTCACATTAATTATGATTTTACTAGTGACAACTCACCACATATGTTTGAAAAGATTGGAATTAATAAGCGGAAAGCTTGAGGACATATCCCATTAAAATGAATTAATGGGAGAATATTATGGAATCTGATTAGTTTCTTTCTGTCAATATTGAATTCGCAAAAAGATGTTGGTTATTTTAGTTTTTTTAAGGCATCATCATAGCAAGAATGAAATATTGTGTTGGCCCACTGTCATGTACAAAGGTGTTGATATGATGCCCCTCTTTATTATTGTGCATATATTACAGGTTCGCATATTTGAAAGTATGCTTGCATATGAAAATGTTGATCCACCCTTCTAATTTGAACATAGTTTTCATTTGGGCCACAAAGAATACTAATAAAATAAAATAACATGAAAATTATTTAAGTAAATATAAACAAATTATCTTCTAACTTGAACCTGATTTTGCCAATATCCAGGTATATTACATAGCTGTCAATGTTTTCCCATCCTTTCCATACTTTCTCGATTTTCCTGCCATGTTCACACACTTTCCCAATGCAAATTGATTACACTTTTATTATCTTTGAAAAGATTGGCATTAAAAGGTGAAAAGGTCAAGGACATATCCCATTAAAACACATTGACCCAAGATTTACTGGAGATTATATTATGATGTTGCAACGTCCATTTTAAATACAATGAGGATCAAAGCAACGTTCTCATCACCTTATGGTTGTAGCTCGACAAAATTTCTGTGGAGATACCCTAAATATTTTTGGGCACGAGGACTGAAGTTTTAATTGGTCCATAGCTTATAATTACTACTCATCCTCTTCTGCCCAGAAGAAAGTTATCTCGACATCTGGAATTGCAATGGCAGATTGTGTCCTCGATTTTTTTTACTTTAAGGACTTGGTGACATGCTGCGCCGAGAACTATATTCCGAACCAATGGATTATCCATATGGGAAACCATTCCTAAGTCTCCCTATCTCCTCAAGCATTTCGAAAGATGTTATAACTTCCCGACCCAATGCCTACATTCAAGGGAGAGAATTGTAGATAGTTCTTAAAGAAGCATGGTAATGAATTGGATCTCTTGTTGAAGATCTTACAGAACCCAGCAGACGCTCCTAGGGACATGGCCATATTACAGGTTAGTGCATTTAAAAACCTTTTTCGGAAAATTGCATGGCTTTTCAAGAGGATAGCAAGACAAGAAAGTGCAGCCAACATCTCTTGGATAATTCTGTATATTTTATATTTTACAGTCAAGGAACAAGCCATCTTCCATTGCATCAAGTTGATTTCCACTGAAATCTCTTCACAGTTATTGCAATATAGAAGGAAAAATAAATTCTTTATGTAATCTTATTTAATTTTTGCGGTGGAAAATTGCTATCCATTTCCTAGACTATCTATGTGTAGGAAGTTGAACTCTGAATTAGACCCAGTAACATTCTCGTGCCAGATATTATGGAGACACGACGCTTGCCAACATTTTTATAAAGTCTTTAATGATTTTGTTTCATTTTTTAAACCATTGATATTTGGAAAGTATTTTCCCCGGTTGTCTGGCCAGCTGACAATCTTCCTAGATAGGAAGGGAACACTAGAAGAAATGGAGAACTATAATCTTATAAGGATTTTTGGGTCTAAACAAAATCCTTGATTCCTTCCATGTCACATATCTAGTACAATGTTTTTTGCTAGAATAGCAAGGGAGTAGATCTACTGGTTGCATTTTTCCCATGAAAAAAAAAAGTCAATTCATCTCTCTACCTTGGAAAGTCGGGGATTTCATGGTCAGGAACAACTTCAACAGTTCTTTCACTGACACTATCCCGAATGAACTCAGTGCCAGTACCAATGATTCGTACAAGCAGAAACGAAAAGGCCTGGGTGAAAAAAGTGTCCAATCCCCCACCTCCAAACCCAAGACCACAACATCTCAAAGTAGTACTCCAACGACCTACCCAAGTAACAAAGTCACACACAGTTCTTCAGGCGGAGGAGGAGATAAGAACCCTCCCTCCGGTAAAATTGAAAGTTGTCACAAACTTCCCATGAGAAAAAAACGAAAAACAATAGTCCAAGAACAGGAGGGACTGAGGGGAGAAATTGGTATCCACGATCTCTTCCTTGAAGATATGGAACTAGAAATTGACATTGACAAAATGTTGCCCGATGATGACCAGCTAGAGAGCAGTTCTCCGCACAATCCTGGGATGGAAATAATTGGCATAGATACATTGGACGAAGAAGAGTCTTTTACATTTAAGAGTGTTTTTTTTTATAGCGAATCCAAAAAATTGATTATGGAAAAGAGAGATGTAAAGAATAAGAAAGGGAAATCTTGTTCAGAGATCAACCTACGCAACATGCACCCTTCCCAGATCTCCCAGATACATTGATAAACTGGAGACGCTCTAGAAAACTCTATTAGCGGCCTTGAAATATAAAACGTTATGTTAAAGGAGAGAATAAAAGAATTGGAGGCAACTCTAATGCCTCTTCCACTGTTTTCTACTCCTTTGGCAATGGTCGGGCCCACCGCACCTGCGAAAAATTTAAAAGGATCAACAAGACTTCTCACATCGGCCCGAGGCTATGTGGAAAAGAATATAAACAGAAGAATGAAATTAATAAAAGAAGCTTGGGAGAATTCAAAGAATATGGTCTCTTTTGGAACAAGAGCGCATGCTTTTCATGAGTATCTGCAAGCAGATCTCAAGAACAAGCAAGGTTTCTACCTCGATGCAGTTTTACCATTTGGTGTTAAAGTTACCGGTATGACATAATTCAGAAGAAGACAGGGGGATCTCCCTTCCCTGGATCGAATAGACCAACTAAACACATGTTGGAAAGAAAAGGTAAAGAACTTGAATCGTATCGTTCAAGAATGTAGCCAGACCATATCTAGAAGAGACAAACTATTCAAGAAGCTAACTGAGATAGATCTAGCTTCCAGCACCAATGAAGTCTAGGACCCAAAATTGATATTCGACTCGTTGTTTTTAAC
Source organism: Picea glauca (assembly GCA_000966675.3). Classification (NCBI taxonomy): domain Eukaryota; kingdom Viridiplantae; phylum Streptophyta; class Pinopsida; order Pinales; family Pinaceae; genus Picea; species Picea glauca. The sequence goes on along the minus strand of JZKD02S1622005.1, from coordinate 196,923 downwards.
CAAGCAAGCATTTGACGATCAAGTTCATATCTATAAAAGTCTATCATTTGAAAATTTCTATGGCATTCTTGTATATGGTGAAGATGACGTGAAAACCTGGCTAGTCAGTTATGCGATTAAAAACCAAGATATTCAAGAAGCATTGGACAACCTGTGTATTGATCTAAGGGACCTGGAAAGTGAATTCTTCAATATAAAAATCTGGCATGAAATTAACGTGGTGCCCATGAGGAGCTACATCAAAGAATGGTTCAAAAGGGTTGTCAACCAGATTACCAATGAAGGTCAAAGCGAAGGAAAGCCATAAAAGGACATCAATGAGAAAATGACAAGGCACGTGACACCATCATAGTAAGTTGATACTGATCACATTCTTTTGTCTTCATCCACTTACTCTAACAAAACTTTAACCGAGGACTGAAAATTTTCTCTTTCTTCTTGCCAAGTCTTGTTGTTTTCCATCGTCAACTTTCTTCTTTCTACAAACTTCATTCTTGTACATATTTTCTTTGTAGTCTGCGACAATCTGAATCCTATTCATTCTGGAAAACACATTTTTTTTCCACATAATATGTACTGAACTATATATTTTTTACAAATTCGAAGACAACTATTTTTGGGAAGTATTCTCAAATGTATTTTGTGACCCAGTTTATCTGAATATAAATATTTGAGGTTGTTCTATGGTGATCTTCAATGTTTGGTGTTGTTATTTGAAATTTCTATTTCTTCTTAAAATTAACTCATTTCCCTATACATGTTCTTGTTCTATATTGTGCATATATTGTAGCTTCCTATATTTTAGTATATTCTTCGATATACAAAATGTAAAGTCATACAATTTTTTTCTTTATTGCTTGAGAGTTTGAGAAAAAATTGCGAGCCTAAAACACCATTCAAATTTGAACATGGTTTACATTTGGACCACAAATAATCTATTAAGATACAATAATATGAATACATTTTAAATAAACATAAACAAAATCCCTTTAAACTTGAACTTGACTTTCTCGGGCTCCTAAATTGCCTGGGGGTTGACCGGTTAGAGAACTGCCAGATACTCATGTCCATATATATATTCACATCAGGAGCCCAACCAACCCCCGTCCCCTTCAACACTTAGCCAATAATCACACCACGGTGTCCCAACTTAGCGCTATCGAATTCTTATCCCGCGTGTTCCGCGATATACATCTTTCACCCAACACTTCCGTCATATACATTTTGTACCCAACAATTATGTGATACACATTTTGCAGACACCACTTCCGTCATTTTTCGATTCAACCCCGGACCACTGGAACTCGCAAGCTTCACTATACCCGAGTTCACAACTTTCAAAACATTTATCACTCTCTTCAATCCCTGCCACATTCCTGCCATCCTCAATGCACATTCATTACGCTTTTACTAGTGACAAATCAGTGCACAGGTTCTCTTATTGGCATTAACAAGAAAAAAATGTATTCAACAACGATTTACGGGAGCCCGACCGACCCCCAGGTTGGTGCTATTATAAATCTTGCACCCAAAACTTGCATCATCTACTGTTTCTCCATATACATCTTGCACCCAAAACTTCAGTCGTCTACAATTCATCCACAAATTCGAACATGGTTTACATTTGGATCACAAATAATCTATTAAGATACTTTAATATGAATACATTTTAAATAAATATAGAAAAAATCTCTTTAAACCTGAACCTCACTTTCTCCAACTCCTGGATTGGTCGTGGATTCCCGGGTTAGCTCATCTCCATCTATATCATCACATCATCAGCCCGACCGATCGCTGTCCCTTTCAACACTTAGACAATTATCTCATCATCGGGTCCCAACTTAACGTTATCGAATTCTTATGCCCCCTATTCTGTGATATACATCTTGCACACAACACTTATGTGATATACATTTTACACCCAACACTTCCGTGATTTCCAATTCGACCCCGAACTCCTCGAATTCGCTGTTCACAAAAGTTTCAAACCATTTATCACTCTCTTCAATCCCTGCAACATTCCTCCCCTTCCCAATGCACATTCATTATGCTTTTACTAGCGACAAGTCAACACACAGGTTCGCTATTCAACCACGATTTACGATAGTCCGACCAACCACCATTTCTTTTCATTCCTAGCCAATTCTATGGTCATCGGTCCCTAGGTTGGGGTAACCAAACTCTCATTCCCCGTGTTCTAGGTATACATCTTCCACCCTAAACTTCCGTGATCTATAATTCCTTACTTTGCCAACTTTATTGCAACAACCTTCACTATACCCAGGTCCACAAAAATTTCAACCATTTATTAGTCTGTTCAACTCCCGCCACATTCTCGTCCTTCCTAATGCACATTCATTTATTGGCATTTATAAGAAAAAAACGCATTCAACAACGATTTACGGGAGTCCGACTGACCCCCGGGTTGGCTCTATTATAAATCTTACACACAAAACTTTCGTCATTTACAAGTCCATGATATACAACTTGCACCCAGAACTTCTCTGGTCTACAATTTGTCCACATATTGGAACATGATTTACATTCGGACCACAAATAATCTATTAAGATACATTAATATAAATACAATTTAAATAAATATATTTAAACTTGAACCTAACTTTTTTCGAACTTGTTGATTGGTCTTATATCGTCACATCATGAGCCCGACCAATCGCAGTCCCTTTCAACACTTAGCCAATTATCTCTCCGTGGGGTCGCGACTTAGTGCTATCGAATTTTTATGCCCCCTGTTCCGTGATATACATGTTGGTTCGCTTATTGGCATTTATAAGAAAAAAACACATTCAATAGCCATTTACAGGAGTCCGACCGACCCTCGGGTTGGCGCTATTAATCTTGCACCCACAACTTTCATCATCTACAAGTCTGCGATATACATCTTGCACCCAAAACTTTCATCATCTACAAGTTCGCGATATACATCTTGCACCCAAAACTTCCGTACTCTACAATTCATCCACATATTGGAACATGGTTTACATTTGGACCACAAATAATCTATTAAGATACATTAATATAAATACAATTTAAATAAATATAGACAAAATCTCTTTAAACTTGAACCTGACTTTCTCGAACTCGTGGATTGGTCCTATATCGTCACATCATGAGCCCGACCGACCATGGTCCCTTTCAACACTTAGCCAATTATCTCTCTGTGGGGTCGTGACTTAGCGTTATCAAATTCTTATGCCCCATGTTCTGTGATATACATGTTGGTTCACTTATTTCCATTTATAAGAAAAAAACACATTCAACAACGATTTACGGGAATCTGACCGACCCCTGAGTTGGCGCTATTATAAATCTTGCACCCAAAAGTTTTGTCATCTATAATTCCGCGATATACATCTTGCACCCAAAACTTTTGTAGTCCACAATTCATTCACATATTGGAACATGGTTTACATTTGGACCACAAATAATCTATTAAGATACATTAATATAAATACAATTTAAAAAAATATAGACAAAATCTCTTTAAACTTGAACCTGACTTTCTCGAACTCGTGGATTGGTCCTATATCGTCACATCATGAGCCCGACCGACCATAGTTCCTTTCAACCCTTAGCCAATTATCTCTCCGCGGGGTCACGACTTAGCACTATCAAATTCTTATGGCCCCTATTCCATGATATACATGTTGCACACAACACTTCCGTGATATACATTTTTCACCCAACACTTCTGTCATTTACAATTTGACAATGGTTCAAAAAAAACTTAGATAGATTTTTTGAGTGATTTGATTTGAAATTATGAGTGATTTTTTGAATATTTAGATAGATTTTAATGAAACCCTCAAACAAAATTTTCAAATGTATACAACTTCAAACTTCAATAATGTGTGCCAAATTCAAACTATCCATGAAAATCTGAACAAATTTAACCCATCGTATACTGAAAAGAAAGCCTATTGGCTATATTCTCTTTCTTTCTTCTTTACGTCACGTCTAAAAGAATTGAAACAACTGCAGTGGCTATGTCTTTGCCTATAAGTTATTTGAAGTTTGAGTTGGGTTGAGAACTTTTTCGTCCCTGCCGATAAGTTATTTGCAATTGCAGTTTGAGTTAGGTCGATAACTTTTTAATAGTTTGATTTGGATCAGAAAGGTAAAACTAAAACTGGTGTTATAGGTGATGTGTCTATATATCGCGAGAGGTTTATAACAGTAGGTAAATCATCAACAACGCATAAACCAGGTTTATAACAGTGGGTAAACGCTCCTCGTCCCTTCCTTGTTTTTATCCAATGCTATAGGTGCTTGAATAATAGGAACGCCGTGACCATCCTATGATTGGAATTAATGGACCCTAAAGCTCATTAATTTTAGGAATATTCTATGTGATAATAATGGCGAAGAATTTGTCTCACTAAAATTCGTTCATGTAAAAATAATGTTAAAATTTGAAATATATCTTTTTTTTTCATTAATTAAATATTATTTTTAATTTATGTTTATAAAAATTATTAATTATTAGTAATAATTACTTTTATGTAAAAAGTGGTTCATATAGATGGATCTATGAGCATTATTTTCCACCTTTTTCAATTAATAACATCGATTGACCTATATCAACCACTTTTTACCTAAAAGTGGTTAATGCTAATTGAGTGCCAACATGCCTTAAATAACCATTAATAAATTAATACATTTTAAATGTAATAAATAAATATTAAATAATAAATAATTTATTTTTTTTAACTAATTATTAATAATTTATTAAATTATAATAATTAATTAATTATAACTAATTAATTGAAGATTATTAATTAATAATAAATTATTTTTTAATTATTAATTGATATTAATAATAAATAAAATATTAATTAATAATTAATTATAAACTATAAATTAACTAATGAGAAATAAAACAATGCATAACAAAATAATAATAAAGTAAGCATGTGATAATAATGAAGTAAAACTAAACTAAAGACATTAAAAAATAAAGTAATAATGTAACATATTAATTAATTAATTAAATATTTTTTTAATATATTAGTAAAGTATAAATAGATAGTTAAATATATTAATCAAGTACTAATACATTA
>JZKD02S1622005.1:170203-183522 GCA_000966675.3 Picea glauca | reverse complement strand
ATAAATATCCACATATGAACAAAATAATAAACAGATATAGGAACTCTTTCGATATCGCAATTTTTTTTTATGAACTTTATATATAAGATAAAACCATCCAGGTTGGGAGAGATGCTAATTACACTTTCATTGTGAATGAGCGAACTGAGCGAATTTAGACAAAGAGCGAAAACATATTTATTTATGAGTACAGACACCGGTTTTAGAAGAATTATGGGAATGCATATCAGTGAATGGTAATATCTCAAAATCCAGCTTGAGAGTCAATGATAATATCTCAAAATCCACCATGGCGATATAGGTATAGGTCGTATGGCGCGCCAAATACGGTGTTAACCCCATTGCTCCACTGCTGCTTGTAAACAGTAACAGAATGGGGGATTTCGAATGATCTCCCACTGAAAATTTCCACAAAAACCTACTACTATTTCGTAGCGGGTACTTCACAAAAGGCTGTAAACCACGTTGATTCCAAGTACGCTCATTCTACTATTCACATGAATTCACTACACCAACCAATCAGACTTGCAAAGATGAAACGCTTTTCCAAAGCAGAGGCGAGGAAAGGAAATGCAACTTTTCTTTTCAATAAAACCAACCTAATTGACAGTGATGGGTATAATCTCTCCATTGATAGATCTGCATATCAAATTATTAATTCACCTTTTGATTCCCACAAAAAAACGAGTCATCTTTTTGAAATCGTCGTGGAGATGGAGAAGAAAGAAAGATCAGGAAATGAGCGAAAAGTAGTTGAACCTGAAATCGCGTTTCCCATTACTTGGAAGTTTGCTCAGTAAATTGCTTAGACTGATAGTTTTACATGCTTGCTCGACCGAACCTACTGTCTTCTGTCACAATACACTATCTCGTTCTCTGCGAAGTATTCAAAATATTTCCCATCAACTGTTCCCAGCGCTTCTGAATCATCATGACCTATAAAGAATAATGAGATATTATCTATAGTCAGTCCTGCCATTCTATTGTCCTATGATTCTATTGGTTTGTTTTTCCTAGTGGATTAAATTCGATCTGAGAAAATTGATGGTTACTTCATTTCTTAATTTTATAGATGTTTGAAAGCCTCTACAACTGGCCAAAGTATGCCAATTTATTTTTTGTACATACTAGAGGGGCACCGAGACTTGTCTATACCCTTCACAGTTCTATACATCTGCCAATACAACAAACAATATGGTCAAATAAATAAATATCTTTCAAATCAGAACATGAAAACATTGGGTTTTACGTTGCCTTCAATGATATTTTAGTCGCTCTGGGACAATAGATATCTAGAGTAGGTTAAAAATGTCCCATCTTAGATCATTTTTCGCACTAATGGCAGCAAACACAAAGAAATTTACAGAGCAATTACAGCTGCATAGTTCCTGAATGGAAATCACCTATGTATTGCAATGCAAACTCTGCTGAGAACTTTTATGCATGGCAATTCGTGCTATGAAAAATGCTCATTCAACATCTTTAATTTATTTTTTTCTTATTTTTAGGGATGAACCAAAGATTTGTTCCAGCACAAGTCTCCAAACAAGGAGATAAACTGTACAAACCCCTCTAAACCCCAGGTCGAAGATTGCAAACTTGTCATTTTTATGATGTAAATGCAGAGTTTGAGGCAACATCATCAACATAGGAAAAGACAAACAACGAATTACCTGTAAGACAAAAATATGAATACATTAATATATACATTGAAATGAAAACCTCAGGTGAAATCTAAACGTCTACTCCTCTCCCTCGCTATCTTGGCATAGTGAAATGGCAGATACATAAATGTTCCCTGTAACACATGGCGAGTTCATGGGGTAGAATTTATGAAACGGCCGATTAGAAAAAAAACATAAAAAAGTAAATGTTAAATGCTAATGCACTCTCCCTCGCTATCATGACATAGTGAAATGGCGGATACTTAACGTTTCCTGTACCACATGGCGCGTTCATGGCGTTAGAATTTATGAAACCGTCGATTCCTAAAAAAAAAAAATAAAAAAGTAAATGTTAAATGGTAATACACTCCTCTCGGGCCAATCGACTCCTCTCCCTCGCTATCCTGGCATAGTAAAATGGCGGATTGTATCCGCGCGTTCATGGCGTTAGAATTTATGAAACTGTCAATGTAAAAATTTAATAATGTAAATGTAAATATTAAAACTAAAATAATTTGGTGTGAATTTATTAAATTATGGTTAGTGGCAATTGATAAGTAGGTCCAGTAATTTTTTAATCATGTTATATAACAGTGAAAAAGTAAACATGATGAACAGATGAATTGATAAATGCAAGAAAATTAATTAAACAAATCTTATTTATTGATTTAGAAGTAAAACTAAAAATATGCCAGCATCTTCAATCCCTGACCATCACATCAAATTTTGTAATTAAAAGAATGATTAATCAAAAAATTTCAATAAAAAAAACACCTATCAAAATAATTATTAAAAAATCAATGTATACAAAATAATATTATTAAATGAAAAATAACTTAATAATAAATATAAATAATTTAAATAAAGAATAACTTAATAATGAATATAAATAATTTAATAATAAACGTAAAGCTATTGAATTGCTCTATGAATCTAGAAAGCCAACGTATTATGTTTTCTGAGGTCAACATGCTATAATTGAAGTGACGAAGACATCATTGTCTCCGGGACTCACGTATATTCAATCTAATCCAATTTTTAAAGTTTTATACTTTGTTAACAAAACTATTAGCTACTTAGAAAGGTGTACACTTATTGACTATGGGCACATTTAATAGGTTTTTAGTGCTTAATCAGTTTTGTATGGACGAGATTAAATATTGATGAAATATTCTTAGTAGTTCCAATAAATCAATGGTTGTGATTTCAACCACTAACTTCCTCACTATTATAAAGACATCAGTGTACATGTTTATTTTTTTACTTTTACTTAATCATATTTAAAATTTACTATGGTGGCTAGCTGATTGCCACTTATAAGTGATGTCTGGGCCATTTCTCTTTCCGTCCACCTGTGGGCCCTTTCTCCTTCTGTCCACCTCTAGGCCCTTTCTCTTTCTCAAGTTTTGCAAGATGTCCTTTTGACGTTCACCAACCACAAATTTGTGACTATGCTAGTACTTACTACTCTCCTTTCTTTTAGACATAAGATTTCCTTCGTTGTATTGAGTATCTTGTACCAAACAATCCTGTTGGCCACTCTAGTTATCCATGGAGAGTAATATTAGTTTTTTAATTCTATGATAAGGATATATTAGTTCTTTAATTGTATGATAAGGATATTATGGTATGTTACAATTTTTGACAAAATAGTAGTTTTTAAGCAGGAAAATGGATAAGTTTTGGAAAAGGAATAGGTTTTGGAAACAACACTTTCAAAAACTTCAATGATCAGGGAATCAATATATGTATAGATAAACATAGATGAAGATGTATGAGTACGAAAGAAAGTTAACTTGTAATTGATAGTAAGAACCTAATAGTGCTAATCTCAAACCACTTCATAATAAAGAAATTCATTTTTCACAATCTTTGAAATGAAACAACTTTCTACCCAATTACAAAAAGAATATTTAAAATCAAAATCATATACAACAACAGAAGAAATGATGACTAAATCCCAAACTTCAAAAAAGTACTTGTACGCTCTGCCTCTAGAGTCCATAAAAAGAGAACCAGTCTTCAAAAAGGCTTCTACATATTGGAGATTTGAGAGAGAGTATCAAGTGACAAAGCTTCCTGAAAAAAGATGAGTGTTTCATGTCTAGCTGCATAAGTAAGTCTTTTTACAACGGACCTTTTCAACTCATACAATGTCCAAGTAGCTTTTAAATAGGATTCTCTTGAAAAGACAACAAATACGAGGGTAAATCTCGTTCTCATATAAGTGATTCGATATATGATTTGAATAGGCTTCAGACAATCCAAGTTCAAAATTTGACTGATAATAAATTCTTAAACAGAAAAAGACATCTTACTCTATGATGAAAGAGAACATCCATATGAGAGTGAACTTTATGCAATTCCTTAAAAATCAGTAACAACAACTTGTCAGACTAACAAACATTGAATATGAAAAAACAAAATACCTAACGTAGAAAAGACAACCTAAAGAATAGTATTAAGAAGTGATATAAACTACCATTTTGCTCCCATCTTAAGACTTTTTGTGTGTGTTTCAACAGTCTTATTTACAAGGTATATCCAGTGGCAATTTACAAGTTAATAAATAGCAAAAACCTCTGGGTGGCCTCATGTCATTGTCCTATACATTGTTTTTCTCTTTCACTCGACTTCCAACGTGCTATCATATATTTCATATGATCAACAAGGGTTTTATTGATTATTTATTGCATGGAAGGAAACACAAGGAGCCGTACCTTTCCATTACATGGTGAATCATGATAAGGCAGGCTATGAACAACCAAAACTCTCCATAATCCAGTCCTCTTTGAATCGTCCAAAGCAACAGTTTTCCTCAAAAAGGATTATGTTTCCTCATCAATAAACATGAAAAAACATGCGTCTCATTTTGCTTTCTCACTAATATTTTTTGGCTGTTATAATTCATCATAGTTGCCTGACATGACATGGAATAAGCATAAGCATTGAACATAAACACTATATATGTGAAGTTTTTTTAGGCTACATGCAATTAATAACAAAGTTGAAATATTCTTCTTTGGAAAGATATACTAGATATGGCTGAATCAACAACAATCCCATGGCACTGATATACCAAATATGGCTGAATCAACAAAAATCCCATCAACAACAATCCCATGGCACTGTTCCATATCAAAGAGCTCCTCTTTGTCAATATTAAACCCAATTGCATTAGTTGCATTGCCTGGTGTACTTCCTTTTGCAAACCTACAGTAATGACCAAAGGAAACAAGTCATTTTTATCCTCTATAACAACTATCCATAACAACTAACCATTCAGTGCATTCAAGCTCCCTTGGAACTTCGACCTACATCATCGGATGCTATGAACCCATCGAAAGTAAGCACTTATTTTACATTCTCTAGATGCCAAGTGGAAACAGAAATTTTCCCGCAGTGCACATGCATAGACTCTCGTATGTTGAAATAATATTTTCGTTGTTTTAATGTTAGGTAGCCCCCAAAGTCCCATTCCCATGAGTTGGCATGACAGATACCCTATCTGTAACATATGTTAAATTATTGAAGGGTTTGCTCGTTATTTAGATGTATTTCACATGTCCTTTCAAATATTCTTCTAGGCGAATAGCATTAGCCTTCATTCTTCATGTGCAGAGAATAGCAACAAAATGGGTATGGTACAGACGACTAGTTTTTCTTGCTGAAGGGTAGGGTTAGCATTAAGCTTCTCGCGTTTCTCGTTATTTGCCAATGCCTTCCTACGTTTCTCTTTATTTACTAAGACAGGTTGCTTCGTAGCACCTTCTTTTAGTCATTTGCATGGACGTACCTATAAAATATGGGGATGAACAGCATGAAACAAAAATGAACACAAGGGGCAAGCTGAGCCATCTGTGTTGTTTTTTTCTTTCTTCCCTCATCGATCAATGCTCGGTTAATCTATCTAGGCCAGGAGAAAGCCCAAGTTAGTATTCACTGAAGGTTTCAGATGAACGACACGACAATTACATAGAGTTTCTAAACCATGAGACCAACCACTATTGTCCCATAAATGATAAATGATAGAGTTAGTCCTTCTTTCTTCTTTTTCCTCCTATTCGGTCGGTCTAAATGATGACCTCCTTGTGCTCTTTTCTACAACATTGACCATGCCACCAACAAATTCCCTATGCTCTCAGAGTTGCGAGATCTAATTTCTCCAAAAGAAGAAATATTTGATCCAAATTGCAGGTATCCAGGTGAGTAAGAATGTGATTTCAGTTGATCTCCTTCCATCAACGATTTGAACTCATTATTAATAGAAGCAACTTAAAATTAATCCTTCATAGTTCCTAGCCATTCCCAACCTTCTTGTCTACCAAAATAGAAAAACTACCTTGCACGAAATATGAAATATCAAAACATGTTCAATCGCGTTGTAGCTTCTCTTCTTCAACTAGCCATAATCACTCATTTCCATCAATATCTCACTAAATCCTTTGATGTTGTTGTTATTATGTGGATGCTCGGGTTTGAAAACTCGCATCTAAGCTTTTCCTTAAAAATAAATACATGCCAATATCGTTATTATTTTTTATTTCTTCAAGGTCTTTTTATTTCACCCATGTGCAATTTGAAGAAGTGTGTTGTTAGGCTCGTGAGCATTCTCTCCAGGTGAACTGTTGGGAATTTTTTCTCTGTGTTCCAAGTTGTAGCTACATGACTCTGAGACTTCTGTCGAGCTAGTTGTTGAAGCCCCGGAAAGGAAGTGGGGTACTAAAAGGACTGTTGAGCAGAGAAGGGGCACACTTCCTGGGTTTGGACAGGATGTGGGGTATGAGAGGTTGTCTCTGGAGTTGACACATTTGTCTGAGCATTCATGTTGTTGATAGACCTTATCGTAGCTTAGGATTCCTTTTCCCTAGTGGAGTTTTATCCCCAACTTAGGGGTGACCTGTTGCGGAGAGTTTATGAGCAACAAAGTCTATAGTTGGGAGGAAAGTATGAAGTCTACACACAATTGGTAAATTATTTACAAAAGATAAGTTTATATTATGTGTTTGTATGAATTATATGTGGATAATTATGTTATTCTCATTATGTTTTTTATGGGTTTTTGTTTTTTTAACTATGCTTAAGTTTATATATGGTTAGGAATGCATAATTGTAATCATATGCAGGGCATATTGTAAATTTTATGGTATCACAGTTGGAATTTTGTGTGGCATGGCCCAACTTGGGAGTTGGGGATGCTACAATGCGGTATCAAAGCTCCAGTTTTGACATTGAGTCTACATGGGTTGGATAACAAAGTTTTGCGGAAGAAAAATTGCAGAAATTAAATTCTCAAATCATGTCTGCAATTTGTTTGATAAAATTATTACAATGAAATTGAGTAAATTTAGCGAGTAAATGGAACGGAATCTAGCCAGGGATTAGAAGTCCCCAAATTTTGATTGTAATATGAGCAAATCTGTGATTGTATATGGCCAAATTTCAAATTTACAGAGGCAATCATGGTGAAATTGGTAAGAATTCTCAATCTTTGAATGGAATTGAAGAAAATTCATGCTAGAATTGTTAATCAGTTGCGAATGAGGATAATTGGTTGTTGTGGGGGTTTATTTAGGAATTTTTGGGCCTATACTTGGCTGAATTTCAGATTTGCAGAGTGCCCATGGTGAAATTGGACGAAATTGGGAAAAATCCTCAATTCCTTCAATGAACTTATGGAGGGTTTCGATGTGGGAGGATCCAATTTCATGTGCAAAGGTCGAACTAACATGCAAAATGCTAGAATTGAACATACTAATCTAATCACAAAGATTCAATGGAAACATGATAAAAGAATTATGAATTTGGGCATATTTGGAAAAATTGAGAAATTCAAAAATTTGCCAAAATTGGAAATATTTTGGTATATTTATGTACAGTGATGTCAGCATGACATGGAAGCCACGCTTTAGCTGATGTAGTAAATAGGTGATGTGTACTACCTTGGTGGCAGGTACACAACAGAAACAAGTGGCAAGGTATTTGGAACCATAGTGGCGAGTTGCCTCCCTGCCTGCGGAGCCATGACCCAAACCGTGGAACCCTTCTTACGGGGGGGTCCTCTGGTGATTTTTCAAACCACCAGGCAGGAGGCAATGAAAAAAGAGTTGAAATATAATTGGGAAAAAACTAATAGGTTCCCATTTCATACCCCCCCTTTGTCAACGATCAACACGTAAGGGGGGGGAGAGAATACAATGGTGATCGTTGATTCCAATCATGAACGTTGATCGATTCCCAAATATCCATTGTCGGATCAAAAAAATGTTAAATTCCACACATGCTAGAAAAATAGATGTAGGATGGGGCCTACCCATCCTTGTGACCAATGGGAAGGTGTTGCATGGATAACCAAGGGATGTGGGGCCTTAAAACTATAGTAATGTGTGCCAATGGAGGTAAGGAAAAGAAAAAGGGAGAAGGAGGAAGGTGGTAGAGACCGATGAGGCAAGGCCAAGTGGCCGAGGAGATGACATGGCATCATTTTTGGGGTTCCAGGTGGACCAGGACTCCATGTTGGCATTCCAGTCAATGAAATTCAATCAAGTTTCTCAAAAAATAGTGAAAATTGCTCATAAAATTGGTTTTTTCTAGGTGATTAACTTGCATGCCATTTGAAGAGGCCTAAGCAACAATTTTAGAATTCCAATTATTATGAAACCATATTTCCTTCTATGACATACATTTTCTTCTTTTAAAATTATAGAGCTCAGAGAGATATTTCTAACTAGATAAATTTTTCATCAAACGGAGCTTGTATGAGGAAGTTATAGGCCAAGCAATGCAAGGTAGAAATGATGCCCATATAACTTCCAAACACCATAAATTCTTGTTCATGGATCAGATTGGGCCACATGAGTAGTGTATGGAAACATTTTGAGCCATAAAGACATCCATAGGGTTAGATTCAGAATCTAGGAAACTAAAAGTGCACAAGAGGAGGAATAAGAAGCATGTTATATTCAATATTAAAAGAGGTAAGTCAATGAAAAATTCAACAAGTTGTTGGACACACTGACCGCACTGAGAGGGGGGGTGAATCAGTGTGAGGATATTTTTACAACTATTTACAAAACATTAGTTAGCCATCACAATTCACAACATTATTACTCATTACTTTTATTCACACTTATTTGCTTGCATGTAAACATATCTCAACGACATATATTAACAATAAAGAACTATGCACCATCACAATAAAGAACACAAAGAACACCGAATATATGTATAACTTTCTTTTGTATTACAGACTACAATCCTTGGGGTTTATCAGCACCAACTAAAATGAGCACCAACTCAAAGAGAGCACCAACTCTCAATGCAAGACCCAACATGTTGATATCAAAACCAATTGAGAAGAGGAATCCAATCCTCCAGTACAAGACCCAACTTGTAGATAGAAACCAATATGTCAAATTGTACCAATAGTCTATACCAAGACAAGTGCATCAACTATGCACAACAAAACCTGTCACAATAACCTGTCACCTCAACCTGTCTTATCAATCTCATCATCCAATTCTGATCTACTCACAAAGATAAATCATCAAGTCAACTCTCAACCATATGCACAATATCACCAAGTTAACCAACAAGATATCTCTATCAATACACAATACTCTTTGTAAAACAAATACCATAAACCCTTACACAAGACCATGTGCCAAAATCATACATTTAATCCTATAGTAATAATCAAGACCTATACCATACCATGCAACAATTGGAACAATTCCAATATGCAAATCTGATGTGGTTATCGATTTGCCAACTTTTTGCAGCTGCCAAATCTACTATCGTGGTGTTTCCACCACGATTCTATTGTTGCGGTTTTGCTGTTGCGATTCTACTCTCAGAGTTTTGTTGCCGATATTTTGCTATCACAATTATGTTGTCACGGTTCTGTGGTTCTGTTGCCGATTATGCTACCGCACTTTTTCTGCCGCACTTTTTCTACCGCACTTTTTCTTCCGCGATTTTTCTACGGCTAATTTTCTCTATCAATAATACCTTCCCAAATAACCTTTCACAAATGGATATTCAATATGCTCAAAGATCATACACATACAATACCCTTGCTCTATTATTTATACTTCTCCAGGTAGCTTCCTCTAGGGGTTATCTTCTAACCAACTTACCCAACTTCCTTCTTTTGGGGCTAACCCACTTCTGCTTTGTACACTTACAACCACTTTATCCACAAATAGTAAACTCTCCACTTCTAGCTACAACTAATTTATTTTTAATTGTTTTCTTGTTGCAATGACTTAACCCATGACTAACCACTTTGACTGGTCAACTTATTATAGGAGCTTCTAGAATAATTTGAGTTCTTTGACCTTCTTGACTTCTTTGACCTTCTAGGGGCTTCTAGATAACTCGTGATGGTTCTCCAACTTCACATGGAGATAACTCTCTAACTGTGAGGAGTTATGTGAAGTTCCACATATCACCGGAAACAACATGACATATACTATCCATATGGAATAGTTTCTCCTAAAAATTTATTAATTTTCATTACATTATTCCTAAATCAAACATGGGTTCCCTAACCACACTATTGGGATACTCACCCACCTAACCATTTTGACTTCACAAAGTGTCTTCCCGTGAGGGATTTCACCATAAGGGGACCACTTTGAGAACTTTATCCAAGAGTGTCTTCCTGTGAGGGCTTTAACCATAAGGGGACCACTTTGGAGTTTATCCATTTGGTTCTTCCTATCAACCATGACATGAAATCAATGATACAACTCCCTTTAATATCAACACATCATTATGACACCACTTGACATCAACCCTTTGACAACAATTATATCAATTACCATATAACCAATAATGAATATATCAATGATACAAGCACATCACTACGACAATAATTGACATCAACCCTTTGATATCAATCCTTTGACATCAATGGAAGCATAGTACAACAATATCCCCCTTTGGCATTGATGGCAACACCAAGATTGATGTCAACACCAATCATTGATGGAAACGCTTGGACATGGAAATGCTCATGCTCCCTCTATGATCATCGTTCCTCATCAATGTTCATCTTGCCACATCAATGTGACTATCTCTCCCCCTTTCACATCCATGGAAAATGATAGTTCTTTCCTTAGGGCTGCTCCCCCTTCTTGAACTCTCCCTGGGGATGCTCCCCCTATCTGGATGCCTTTGAGCTTCCTCTGAATAATCTATCCCCTTTTGGAAAAGGGATATAACTATGATGCAATGTTGATGGCATGGCTACCAATCATGTCTCCTCTTAGAATCATGTTGTTACAACCAATCATGGGAAGAATAATAACTCGCCTATCTTCTCCACAATATGTACAATATCCTACCACTGCAATCTGCTTCTGCCGCAAATGCTACTTATCAACTAGAACATAGATAAATTGCTCAAGAATGTTATTCTCTTCCTATGCTGATCCTTGGCCCTATCCATGCATCAATATCGTGCCATGCCATACATCATGAAGCAAAAGATATGTCAACAATGAATATAAAATCATGAACAAAACAACAACCATGTACATCCTTTGCCATACTGTGTGCCAACCATATAACTCAAACAAGCATCACATCACTCATGATATTCCTCTACCATTAACCAAGTGCCAAAACGATGCATCTCAACCATCAATATATCAACCAAGAATCATAACAAGTGTCTCAACTATATCATCCCATACATCATGTACCAAAGCAAGTGCATTGACCATTCACCAAACTTCAACAAGATGAACCAAAATCGATATGTGTTCTCATACATGTATGTCATATTAACCATAAATTATGTGCCAATCATACTGCTAGAAAGTTCCCCAACCAATGTACCAAGTATGTACCAATCATGCATCAACTATAGATCAAGCTATGACTCATCAATGATGTACAACATAGCCACCTCATCAACTGATCAACTACATGTCCCAATATGTATCTCAACCAGATGAAAAATGAATGCACCAAGACATCCAACAAATATGCCTATAAAAATACATCATAAGATATATAAATGGAGCTCACATATGTACCATCCATGTACCATGATAGATCTGCCTAAAAAACCATTCACTACAACAAGTACTAAGCAACCAATAGTACCTCTAATTATGTACTAAGAGTGTTCCTCATTAGATCAATGATATATCTCTAGCTAGCATCACATCATCATGATATATGTCATAGACAAGGTGCCATAACATCACTTAGAACATAACCAACATTATACCTTATATCATAAATGCATCACTCCACACACTAAAGTTTGTACCATGCATCCAAGATACATAAGCTTCAACACTCGACTATATGTCATCACCATACATACATCAAACACACATGAAAGCATATAATCATGAAAACATACAAAAAACCATGTCAGACCCTGCAAAACAGAGTTATACCATCAAAATATGTTGCAACTAAAAGGACACTCCTCTTCTTGAGACTTTTTCCATAGGTGTGCGACCTGTTCCAAAGAAAGCTCATGTATCTATGTGACCTTTATATAGGTAATCTCACATATGTACATGGATTCTCCCACAGGATCCTATGTATGCTTCAGAAAGAGTGAAGCTTTCTTGATTCTTTATTCCTTCATTCATGTCTGGTTGTTTAGTCTTCTTCATCCACTTCTGAGAGTATCTTGATTTATCTGTACCTGTACTCTCAGATTCCATCCTGTCAAAAATGTCTTCCTTCCAAGTTACATGTGCTGTTCTTTCCATGCTATATGAAGCACTCCTCATTGACTATCTCCTTGAATTCTAGCAATCCTGAGATTTGTGGCCAAACCCACTGCAGTTGTAGCATCTCATGGTGTGACAATGTGCAACAATGTGTCCCACAAGATTACATCTCCAACATCTTAACATGTTATTGAATCTTCCAACCTCTTTCCTTGCATGATGTCTACAATCCAAAGCTTTGTGACCATATTCATTACATGAGAAGTAGTGACCATGAAAAACATTTTTATACCTTTGATTTGGCATCCACTTGGAAAGTATATATTTTCTAAACTTGTTTTGAGGTGTAAAGGTGGCTTCTTGGTGTCTTCCTTGCTCTATTATTCTGAAAGTTTCCTTGCCTTGTGTAGGTGCTTGACTTGCATCTTTTCTTTCACATTTTTACAATGAAGGATCTGTATCATGCTTCTTAGAAGTGCTAGTTTCATAGTGTGTTGCTTCCTTGTTGTATCCAAGACAAGATTTATCATTAGGTGATCTTTGAAAATCTAAGATTTCATCCAATATTGTTGAGTTGTTCATGAACCTTTTTGACTTCTCTTCTTTCCTTCTGAGATCAACAAATTTTGCTTCCAACTTATTGCATGATTCTTCTTTTTCATTTACTTGAGTCTTTAGTATCTTGATCTCTTCTTCTTGTTTCATAAGTATTTGCTTTAATTCCATGGTATTCCTTTGGTACCCTTCTAGGGCTTCCCTAATGTATTCATCAAGATCAAAATTAGGATAAAAAACATCATCTTCTTCAAAGAAATCTAAAATTTTATTTTTGAGCTTCAACAAATCTTCCTCTTCATCTATAATATCATTGTTAGCTGATTCTACACAACCTTATTCTATTTGTGTGTCCATGGATCTCCTTCAAACTTGTAAAGCTTATAATGAAGGCATG
>JZKD02S1622005.1:151238-170171 GCA_000966675.3 Picea glauca | reverse complement strand
GGTGAATCAGTGTGAGGCTCTTTTTACAACTTCTTACAAAAATTTAGTTTTCCATCACCATTCACAACATAATTACTCATTACTTATATTCACACTTAGTTTCTTGCATGTAAACATATCTCAATGAAATATATTAACAATAAAGAACTATGCACCATCACAATAAAGAACACAAAGAACATTAGATATATGTATAATTTTCTTTTGGAATATGGACAACAATCCTTGGGGTTTATCAGCACTAACTGAAATGAGAACCAACTCAAAGAGAGCACCAAATCTCAATGCAAGACCCAACCTGCAGATCTCAACACCAACTGAGAAGAGGAATCCAATCCTCAAGTACAAGACCGAGCTTGTAGATAGAAATCAATCTATCAAATTGCACCAACAATCTATACCAAGACAAGTGCATCAACTATGCACAACACAACCTATCACAACCTGTCACCTCAACTTGTCTAATCAATCTCATCATCCAAATCTTATCTACTCACAAAGATCAATCATTAAGTCAACTCTCAACCATATGCACAATATCACCAAGTTAACCAACAAGATACCTCGAGCAATACACCATACTCTCCATAAACCAAATACCATAAACCCTTACACAAGACAATGTGCTAAAACCATACCTTTAATCCTGTAGCAATAATCAATACCTATACCATACCGTGCAACAAGCGGAAAAATTCCAATATGCAAATCTGATGTGGTTATCGAACTGCCAACTTTCTGCAGCTGCCAAATCTGCTGTCACGGTTTTGTTATCGAGATTTTGCTATCGTGATTTAGTTGTCACGGATCAACTACCACAATTTTTCTACCACGGTTTTTCTTCTGCAATTCTTCTGCCACACTTTTTCTGTCGCAATTATGCTATCGCATTTTTTCAGCCACGATTTTTCTATCGTGAATTTTCTCTATCAATAATACTTTCCCAAATAACCTTTCACAAATGGATATTCAATATTCTCAAAGATCATACACATAAGAGACCCTTACTCTCGTATTTATAATTCTCTAAGTAGCTTCCTCTTGGGGTTATCTTCTAACCAACTTACCCAACTTCCTTGTTTTCGAGCTAGCCCACTTCTACTTTGTCCACTTACAACAACTTTATCCACAAATAGTAAAATCTCCACTTCGAGTTGCAACTAATTTATTTTTAATTTTTTTCTTGTTGCAACCACTTAATCCATGAATCTACTTTGACTGGTCAACTTCTTCTAGGAGCTTATAGAATAATTTTCCTTCTTTGACCTTCTTGACGTATTTGACCTTCTACGGGTTTCTAGATAATTCATGAGGGTTCTCCAACTTCACATGGTCATAACTCTCTAACCGTGAGGAGTTATGCGATGTTCCACATATCACCAGAAACATTGTGACATATGCTATCCATATAGAATAGTTTCTCTTGCAAATTTATTAATATTCATTACATGATTCCTCAATCAGACTTGGGTTCCCTAACCACACTGTTGGGCTACTCACCTACCTAACCATCTGGACTTCAAAAATAACCTTCCCGTGAGGGATTTCACCACAAGGGGACCACTTTGAGTACTTTATCCAAGAGCATATTCCTGTGAGGGATTTCACCATAAGGGGACCACTTTGGAGTTTATTCGTTTGGTTCTTCCTATCAACCATGACATGACATCAATGATAAAACTCCCTTTAATATCAACACATCATTATGAAACCACTTGACATAAACCATTCGAAAAAAATTACTTCAATGGCCATATAACCAATAATCAATATATCAATGATACAAACACATCACTATGAAAATACTTGAAATCAACCCTTTGACATCAATGACAATATAGTACAACACAGGTTGTAACTAGCACCTTGGAGCTTGGATGAAGGTAAAACTTGGTCAGATTATCCAGGATAGGGTCATGAAGCAACCTAATTAATATCCTATCAAAACTACAAAGGAGCAGGTGCAAAGATGCATGGGAATAAATAAAAATTGTACCTGATTAAAGGGTGTGTGGAAGGAGTAAATGGGTAATAATCAAATGGCCATAGATTTCTGCTCAAGAGTTAGAATTGAGCAAGAAAAAAGTCATTGGAAAGGTCTTGGACATAGGATTCTAGATATTCACCTAGAAATGTGAATTAGACAATCAAATTCACAAGAAATAAAAAAAACTATTTCTAGTGTATTTAAAATGGCAGAATGGTGCATAAATTGATAGATTTGTTAAATTATTGTAGTCTACCAAATCTTATTGCCTGCACATTTTGCAGAGTTAAGGGAAATTAGATCATAACAAGATCAACAAAGAGACCAGAGGCATGGAAGAGGAAAATAGGACTTACAACCATGAGGATGAAGATGAAGTCAGGGGGTTGTTTGTTAGCATGTGTAATGCAGGGGAAAAATCCAATGGGCATGGAGAAGGCAAGAAGGAGAGATGAATTTGGTAGAAACAATAAATAGTCTCCAAAGAGATGTGCAAAGTTATAAAATTGATAATGAGAGGCTTATGAAAGACAAAGAGAAGTAAGATGGCATCAACCTCGGGTTGTTGCAGAGTTTGGATAGAATCAAGAATAAAGTGGACAAGGGTACACACTCAAGAAAGTCAAAAATCCACATATCTCATGATAAAAGAAGAGAATCTAGAAGTGTTGATAGACATCATCATCACTCACAAAGGAATTTAGTTCTAAGAGAACACAATATTTCAATTCCATCTCCTGTCATAAAGAATATGAGAAGGTATGGGGTAGATGAAACTCAAGGATAATTGAATAAGATCAAACCTCCCACATTTTATGGTGAGCACAAGAAGGATGAGGATGTAGAGACCTGGTTGTAGGAAATGAAGAAGTATTTCCAGTTGCACAATTACTCCTCACAAGAAGAAGGAATAATTTCCATTTATTAGATAAAGGGAAAATCATTGATGTGGTGGGACCATCTCATGCAAGTACAACACATTGATGAGAAGAAACTTACTTGGAGGCACTCCAAGAAGTACTTTCAAAAGAAATACTTGACCAAGTGTTATTATGAAAGGAAGATGAAGGAGTTCTTTGAACTCAAGCCTGGGAGCATGACCATAGACAAATATGAAAGGATATTTTTAGAATTGTTGAAGTATGTTGACTTCATCAAGGATGAATAGGTCAATATTCAAAGATTCACGAGTGGGAAACCATCAATATTCAGTGACAATATACAATATGATGAGCCCAAGAAATTGGATGAAGTAATAAGGAGATCCAAGTGCCTCTATGATCAACATAAAGAAAGGACAATTTTCCAAAAGGCCTGGGAAGATAATAAGAAAGGTAAGAAGGAGCAAAGGAAGAAGGGGAAGAAGTCATCATTCTTAAAAAATAATTCTTATGGACAGTCAACTCCAAATGAGCCCAGAACGACAGAAAATTTGGGAAAAATACAAAGGCAACAACCTATTAAATATTGGGGTTCTGAAGGAGATCACATGTACAGATATTTCCCTCATACAGGTGAAAAATTTAGGATTGTTCACAGTGTACAACAAGCTGATACATTTGAGGAAATGGGAAGAAGCATGCCAAGGATCTATGCAACCCTGAACAAAAAGCAAGCTAAGTTTCAATCCCACATGATTGAAGTGGAAGGTAATATTAATGACCAAACTATTTCTATTTTAATTGATTTAGGAGTTTTTCATAGTTATATAGATCCTAAGTTGATGGAAATATTTCATTTTCCAAGAAGCAAACTTGGGAAATATTGGTTGGTTCAACTAGCTAAATGAGCTAAGAGAAGAATTAATGAGATGGTTAAGGAATGTCCAATGGACATGAATGGATTAAGAAGAAAGGAGGATTTGAATAACATACCTTTGGGATCATATGATTTCCTAATTGGTATGGATTGGTTGGAAAAGAATCATGTTTTCCTAGACTATTGTATTAAGGAATTTACTTTCTTGGATGAGGAAGGGAACTTGAGAAAAGTTCAAGTTATTACAAGGGAATTAACTATTAGATAAGTTTTAGCCTTGCAATTGAAGAAAAACTTTAGGAAAGGATGTTAAATATTTGAAACACATATGGAAGAGGAAACCGAGAATAAAGTGCCAAACATTGAATATTATGTTGTCCTAAAAGAGTTTGAAGATGTATTTAAATAGATATCCGGGTTACCACCCAAGAGAGATATCGATTTCTCTATTAATTTGATGTTTGGAGCAGCCCCAATATCCAAGACTCCTTATAGGATGAGTACATCATATTTGAAGGAGTTGCAAATGCAGCTTGAGGAGATGTTAAAGAAGGGTTATATACACCTAAGTGTGTCTCCTTGGGATGCCCCGATATTATTTGTGAAGAAGAAATATGGTACCTTGAGGCTTTGCATTGACTTTAGGAAGTTGAATAAGGTGACTGTGAAGAACAAGTATCCTTTTCCAAGGATAGATGATCTTTTTGATCAACTAAAGGATGAAATATATTCTCCAAGATTGACCTCATATCAGGCTATCATCAGGTGAGAATTAAAGAAGAAGACATCATCAAGAAGGCCTTCACAAAAATGTATGGCCATTATGATTTTACAGTGGTTCCATTTGGGTTGTAAACTACACTAGTTGTCTTTATGTGTTTGATGAATGACATTTTCATAGATTACTTGGATAAGTTTGTCATTGTATTCTTGGATGACATTCTTATATAATCTAAGTTTGAAGAAGAACATGAGAATTACTTAAGTATGGAGCTACATGTATTGAGAGATCATCAGTTGTGTGCAAAGTTGAGCAAGTGCTCATTCTATAAGAGGAAGATACATTATTTGGGCCATATCATTTAGAGGAAGGGATAGCAGTGGATATATAAAAGATAAGAGCCATTGAGGGATGGCCAGTACCAAATAATGCCTCAGGATAGAGATCATTCATGGGGCTTGCACAATATTATAAAATATTTGTTGAGGTATTTTCAAAGATTGCACACACAATCACCTATTTGCAAAAGAAGGGTGTGAGATTTGAATGGATCCCTAATTGTGAAAATGTTTTTCAACATTTGAGGAACTTTTTGACAAGTGACCCAATTTTGAGGATCGTTAATCCAAATGAAGACTTCATTGTATGCAAAGATTCTTGCAAAGAAGGGCTTGGAGTAGTCCTTAATCAAAATGGGAATGTGATATTCTATGAGTCCAAAAAGTTGAAATAGAAAGAGAGACACTATGCCATTCATGATTTAGAATTGGTAGCTATAGTGCATGCCTTGAATATGTGGAGGCACTATCTGATGGGAAGAATATTTGAACTGAGGAAAGACCATAGCGGTCTAAAATATATATTTGGACAGCCAACTTTGAATGCTAGGAAAATTAGATGGTTGGAATTCCTCAGTGAGTATGACTTTGAGATAAATAATATCAAAGGAAAGGAGAATAAGGTGGTTGATGCACTCAGTAGTAGGGTGCATTAGATGCATGCTAAAACCATTAGCATGTACAAATTTTATTTGAAAGACAAAATTTTGGAAGCTGCAAAATTAGATCAACATTATATGGAAACAAGAGAAAAATTACTGCAAGGTAATCTGCAGCAGAAAACTGAAGATTGTGAGATGAGAGAGGATGAAATCCTCATGTACAGTGGAAGAGTTCATGTGCCTAGTTATTAGAAATGAAAAATATGGTGCTAAGAGAGATCTATAATGTTCCTTATGCTAGACACCCAGTGTACCAGAAAACAATTGCAATTGTCAACAACCAATATTTTTGGCCTGGTATGAAGAAACAAGTGGCTAAGTATATAGCCAGATATTTAGAATGTTAGAAGTTCAAGGATGAGCAAGGCATCCATCTGGTTTGCTACATCCATTTCTCATTCCAGAGTGTAAATTGGATGTGGTGGCAATTGATTTCATCACCAAGCTTCCCAAAATAGTGAAACAACATGATTCCATGATGGTGGTGGTGGATAGGCTCACTAAAGCTTCTCATTTTATTCTAGTGAAGCTAAATCACAAAGTAACTAACATTGCAAATATTTATATGAGGGAAATTGTCAAGCTTCTTGGTGTGCCTAAGGTAGTTGTTTCTGACAAAGATACCAAGTTCACATCAAACGTTTGGAAGGGATTATTTAAGGGATTTGGGATAAGTCTAAACTTTAGCACAACATATCATTTAGAGTCAGATGGGAAAACAGAGAGGGTCAATCATGTGATTGAAAATATGCTAAAGATGTATGCGATGAACGAACATCAAATTGGGAATATTATCTACACTTAATTGAGTTTGATTATAATAATGGATATCATGCATCTTTGAAGATGAGCCCATTTGAAGAATTATATAGTAGAAAGTGCAATATACCAGTGAGTCGGGACAACCCAGCAGACAAAGTAGTGGTTGGGCCATAATTGCTCAGGGAAATGGAAGAACATAGTGAATATTAAGCCAAATTTAAAGGTTGCTCAAGACAGGTAGAAAATCCATGTAGATAAAGGCCTAACTCACAGAGAGTTTAAAGTGGTTGACCAGGTGTTCTTAAAAGTGAAAGCTAAGAGAAGTTCCCAAAAGTTGGGAAACTGTTCAAAGATGGTGGTACGTTATTGTAGACCATTCAAAATACTAGAGAGGATTGGTCATGTTGAATACATGCTTAAACTATCTGCATCCATGTGCATTCATAATGTATTACACATGTCTTTTCTTAAAAAGTCTGTACCTGGTTCTAATCATGCAACTGATTGGAATGTGATTTAGGAGGAGCAAGAAGACTTTCGAGTTCAGTCGGTATCCATATTGGATCAGAAAGTCAATATGATCCAAAATTGAGTAATAGGGATGGTAAATCTCTAGTGGACCTATGATGGTCCTAAATATGTAGCCTGAGAACATGAAGATGCCATGTGGGAGGAGTACCCACATATTTTTGAATATTTTTGAAGATTTTGGATTTTCCATGTGATATAATGCACTGAGAACACTTCATAAATAAGAGGGAGGGGAATGTAATACCCATAGGTCAAAAATTGTAAATGTACATATAGGCTAGAGAGCTAGGATATTTTGGGCCAAAGTGGCTTTGTATATATGTTTTGAGGCTAGATTGCCCATGTGATTCTTATGCTGGAGACCCTAGATGCATTGTCATTGATCCTAACATTGCAATATGTAACCACACTTGGATTATTGAAAAAAATACATCATTGGTGTAGACCAACAAAAAAATAAGAGTATGGGGGGATAGAACTCCACTAGAAGGGAAAGGGGGATGAAGATTCCAGGAAAATGGGCTAAGCCAAGGGGCTTAAGCCTAAGGAAATATTATATTAATATTTCCTAAATTATTATTATATGATATTTTTATCCTAAGTTCCTAAGGATGAGGAAAGTATCACCAAGTAGGGGCAAGTGGGAACAAGGTAGTTCCCAACATGACAAGTGTCAATTTTGGAACACACATATAAAAACTTGGAACTTAGTGTAATTTCCCATTATTCTTCCATCATTCTCTCATTATTCTATCATACACTCTTTCCATATGTACACTCTTCCATCCATCATCCATACATGTAATTGGAAAGCTTTGGAGCTATTTGTAACCAGTAAACCTAGGTAATTTGAGTTGAAGAAGTGAGTTGTCAGGATCATCTGCAATTTGAAGTGGGTTTTTAGGCCTATGAACATTCTCTCGAGGTGAGAGAACTACTAGGAATTGTTTCACTGTCTTCTAGGATACAACTACAAGGCTGTGATACTTCCTATTCGGCCTATTGTTGAAGCCCTAGAAGGGAAGTGGGGTAGTCAAAGGACTTTTGAGTAGAGAAGGGGCACACTTCTTGGGGTGGGACAGACTATGGGGAATGAGATATTGTAGGATGATTGTTGGATTTGGCACCTTATTATAATTATTTATGTTATCGATAGACCTTATCCTAGCTTAGGATTCCTTTTCCCTGGTGGATTTTTAGCTCCAGCTCGGGTGTGACCTACTATTGATATTTTATGAGCAACAGAGTCTATGGTTGGGAGGAATGTCTGAGGTCTGCACACAGTTAGTGAATTGTTTTCAAAATATAAGTGGCTATTATGTGTTTGTATGAATTATATGTGATTAATTATATTATTCTCGTTATGTTTTTTATGGATTTTTACCATTTTAATTATGCTTATGTTTATATAATGTTATGACTACATAGAACAACATAATTGCAATATGATGTAGGACATATTGTAAATTTAATGGTATAAGAGTTGGAATTTTGTGTCGCATGGCCCAACTTGGGGGTTGGGGATTCTACATGCACTATGATAATAATTCCTTTAAATTATGTGAAAATCGAAGGCAATATAATGATAACTCAATCTTCTACCAAATAAAAGAAAGTAGTTTTCCTCCAAAGAAAAGAAAGATTTATCAATTCACTAAAAAAACTACAAAAGTTTAGGTTAGCATACATATAAACCTTGAAATTAGTGAAATGAATCATTCATTTACATAGAAAATATTAATCAAGGAAGAAGTCTAAACATTATATGATTTGGGCTTTTTTCGACAATCATCATAGGAATCTGACCATATGATTTTTGTTGAAATTGCAAATTTTCATTGCTGAAATTGCATTTTTGAATGCAAAAATCTATTTGAGACCCTTAAAAATCTCTATTACACCAATATTGTGCAATATCAACAACTGATATTTGCAATTCCTACAATTCTTCTAAATTTTTTTCCATATTTTGGGTAAGAATGGTCCAAAAAAATTGATCGGAAAAGGTTCAAATCATGGCTTGTTTAGAATACGATTTAATCGACAATTTAACACTTAAATATGATGATACTCATTGGGATGGGATGAATTTTGTATTCTAGAAAGGACAAATGGGAATCCACTGACCAAGGACTACTGCACTACTATCTTCTTCAAACTAACTACCATTTATAGCCTTCCTAAACTTATTTTCCATAGATTTTAGAAGCTTCTCAATGATTCCAAATGTCGATATAGTTTAGTTGGAATATGGACATAGAGAGGGTACCCCCCTTAGTAACTATGGTATGTATCGACAAGAACTTGACCTAGAATCCCATAAACAACATGGAATTTGGCCACTTGGGTTCCAATCCCCATTCCATCCCATAAGAATAAGAAAGAAGATAAAAATTCACAATAGTAGCAAGGAAACAAACTCCATGTACTCTTCTTATGACCCAAATATGAATGATTTTTTATCATAGTGGTTGTCAATTTACATCTTATACTTTTTTAGATGCATTTGAGTTGAATCCCACCCTCGAGGAAATTGGAGATTATCGTAATTTAGTGTGTTGGATATGATTAGAAATATGTAATATACCCAGGGAGGTAATATGAGTGGAAATATGGGAGGTACCATATGAGAATGGGGGGTAGATACTATTAGTGGAGGATATTCAATGTAAGGTGTACTAGGTCCACGATGGTATTAAATAAGGCCCACTATGGTATTTGGATAGAATAAATGGGTAGTTAGATATAATAAATGGGCTTTCTAGAAGATACCTTCTCTAAAATGTTCCTAGAAGATAGAAAAGACTATAAAAGGATATGTAAGAAATGTAATTGGCATGGTGAAGAATATTGTTGATGCACAAGAAAGTATTTCTTGAGGAGTACAAGGATAAAACTCCTCAACCAATAGATGTTTGTGCATCAACAATATTCTTCACCATGCCAATTGCATTGCTTACATATAATTTTATAGTCTTTTCTATTTCCTAGGAACATTTTAGAGAAGGTATCTTCTAGAAAGCCCATTTATTATATCTAACTACCCATTTATTCTATCAAACTACCATTGTGGGCCTTATTTAATACCATGGTGGACATACTCCACCTTACATTGAATAGCCTCCACTAATAGTATCTAATCCTCATTCTCATTGGGTACCTCCCATATTACCACCCATATTACCTCCCTAGGTATATTACATCAAGTTTGGGTGGATTTATCTTCCAAATTGATTTCCTAGATGACTTATTCTCTACATTTCTTTAATTTTCCAAAATAAATTTCAAGAGATAGTAGTTAATAGGTTGGTCCATTGTCAATTGATTCTATCCCAAGTTGTTGAGTGGAGGACTGTTATCCTCCCCACCCATGACCAATTCTCGCTAGTTACATGTTGAGCTCTTAACGAGTATATTGTTGCATTGGCCTTAGCCTTGAAGAATCGAGTTTTCCCTAGGTACAATACTTGGATTGAGGGATAACATAGCACAAATTTGGATTCCGCGAATGAGTTGTGTTGGTGAGACATGTGGGATATAATTATTCCATTTATGGATCATATTGGTATCATAACAATTGAATCCTTTATCATGGCACAATTTCCAAAACTTAGAAGAGAATCAGAGATAGCATGGATAAACCAATGATGAGAGAAAGATTAGAAAACTTAAGGGATAATAATATGTAGATCCAAGAGGAAAATGGATACTTGAGGGTATATATATATTTTTGATTAGAGGATAGAACATTTGGTAAAAGACCATAAGACTTCCACAAAACTATTTCATTGTTGAAGAATCATTTTGTTGAATGCCAAGACTCCCTCACCATTGTTATGGCCTATTGGGACAAGAGAAAATTTCAACTTGTACAATTGGGAGTGAAGGTAATTCAACTAGATAGTTAGCAGGAGGAGAGGCTCACCCAAATGTTGACTTGACTACACCAACCATTAGTAAACTAGGAGGAATCATTAACAAAGCTACAAGACATTGTACATGAGAGTAATGAAGGAAATAAATCATCCATTTCTATTACAAAATCCAACACCATGATTGATATCAACATGGTAATATCACATTCAAATATTTCTCAAAAGGACTTTGGTGATTTTGAATAGCATAAAAAAGGCATGAATTCCAACATACTAAGGAATATGGCCTACGATGGTCAAGGGATAGTTAAGAAAAGTTAAGGAATTATAATCCCCATTGTATTTGAATTGAAGGTCAAGCATGAAGTTCTAAGTTTTGGTGGAAAATAGGAAAATTCGATGACCACCAAGATCAACTTTTGTAATATGATAGATTCCCAACATAAATATCACAAACCTACATATCTCTGAGATAAAGATTACAAGATGGAGATTGTGAAAGTATTATTTTTTGTATTTTCGATGATTATTTTGGATATTGTATATTTGAAGGAATATTTACCCTACATACCTAGCTCAAATGGGAGAACAAGTTATTCAGTTGGAAATCTTATTCCGAGACCTTTCCTATCATATATGGCGTTCCCTATAACTCCCTAGGAATGAGGAGACATGAATTTTTTTGTCCAAAAACCCATCCATAAAATTGAGGTCGGCTCAGCAAGTATTTAAATATCGGCCCCGAAAGTAAGGACAAAAATAATACAAATACAAGATAGATGTGTGTTTTCTTAGTGTAATCTAGAAAGGAATCAAGTCTGAGTTGCGTAGAAATGATCTAAGGTGCACTAAAAGAGATGGGATGTCTTTATAGGATATAAAGGTGTTCAAGAGAAGTTTGAGGGATTTTCTTGGGATATTTCTTCTTCTCAAGGTTTTCTATGAAGGAATAAAGGTTTGTGATGATTCCATGTGAACAATTTTGAGGTTGTGATGTTGTCGTCGGTGGACGTTGTCGTTGGTGGATGTATCCTTTAGTGAATGCTATTGTTAGTGGATGTTTTCATCAATGATTATATTTTGGGCATGATGCTATGAGACTTGATAGGGTTGAAGGATACATGTGAATAGGGTTTGAAGGATTGTCTATGGAATGAAATATGAAGGTGAAGTCAGAAGTACTATGTGCATGAATATCTTATATTGGTTTCTATACGTATCTTGTTGAGTTGGTGCGTAGGTGAGGGGTCGGTGCCTTTAACAGGTGTTGGAGATACTTCACACACACCTAGGATCTATTTTTCCTAAGGTTTTCCCTATGTTTATTAGTCATTATTCATTCTCCTATAGTTTAGGGAGAATATTCCTCTAGGAGAATATTCTCTTTAGTTCACACTTCAGTTCGATCAGTTGAGTGGAGTCTAGATGCCACATTGGGATCATCACCATGCAACATTGGGGTCATCACAAACTAATGTGCATTGTCCTTGGGATTATCACCAAAATAGTGAATTACTAATGATTCCCTGATCTCCTCCTCACTTCACTCTTTTTTAGTCAGTTAACTGAAGACTGAGAGACTAGTTAACTCAGACTAGGTGGAAGTTCACTCCTGTAACTTCCTGAGAGACTATAATAGGTGGTATTTTACTCCCGTAATTGTTGGTGTTTGTACATATCACTCCATACCACCACTATGGTGCACTTTATTCTCCTCGAGTGCACATTAGTTGAGTTATATAGAGTATATCATGTAAAATTATCATTCATTTTTGGTTAATGAGAATTCTTCCATTCTTTATCTTCTACTTATCTTTTCTCATATTTTCTCTGCAAACTATGTATGTCATTTTCTAGATAGATATATTTTGTGTAGGTTAAAAACATTTACATGGTATCAAATCTGACAAATTTCTAGGAAAAAGACACACCATATTATTTTTGCAGGTACCGAAGATTGAAGACAACGGAAAATGGAATTTCCAAAAGAATTTGTTCTTACACAGTTCAATTTATTTTCATGGAAGGAGAAGATGATAGTGAATCTTCGAGGTAGAGGATTATACAGGTTAACCATGGAAATAGAGACCAAACCCACATCATCCATAGACAAATCCAAGCATACGAATCAAATGGATGAAGCAGTTGGAACTATTTGCAGTCTCATTTCTCCTGAACTACTCTTTCACATATCCTCTTGTAAAACCATCAATTAATCCTGGACCACCATGGAAGGTATTTTTGGAAAATAGGATGAGATGATGGGACACATGCTCGAGGTGGAATTTCTCACATTGGATCCAAAAACCTTCGACAATAACCAAGATTTCTTTACCAAATATAAGGAATTGTTGTCTCAACTCAAGGCTTGCGGGGTTGATAAATATAAGGAGGAGAAAAAAATGGTTCTCACCATTCTCTCTAAACTTGGTCTGGAATACTTAGCATTTGTATCCACATTTCATTCAATTAGGCTTGCCTCTAGAGCCACTTGCAATATTACCTCTCTTGAGGTCTTCATTGAATCTCTTACACAAGAGCAGAACAAGCTTATCAACATGGGAAAAATCAAAGGACCAAAGGTGCATGCACTTACTGTGCATGATGGTAGTGGCCATCAAAATAAAAAATCTAAATACAAAGAAAAAAATCACATGCAAATCCAAAGAAGGAAGGGTACTCAAAACCCTTCAACGATGCCTCCGGATCCAAAGGTGGAAAGGGAAGAAAAGGGGAGAAATACACTTACTACCATAAATGATTCCATCCAGAATTCGCATGTATGCAGAAATAGATAGATCAAATGGCCTAAATACTTCAGAAAAACAACCTTGGAGATCACATCCTCGAGGGTTCCAAGAAGAAGAAGCCATAATATCAGAATCCCAAGAAAGGCAATTCTAGCCATGCTTTGATTGCCATCCACTCCTCTCTCGATGCTTGGATCATAGAGTCAAGTGCATCACACCACATGGTAGCCACAAAAGAATTCAATTATTCATTGGATGCATGCAACGGTCCTCCTATTCTGATGGGGTACAACTCTCCAGTCGAGGTCACCAAAAAAGGAAGAATTGAACTCACAAACAAAATCTTCGAGAATGTGCAACACGTTCCTAAATTCTCTGTCAATATTGTTTCTGTGTATCAGATAAAAAAATCCAGCACTGGAAAGAGATTCATATTCACACCTGATGCAGTGGATATATATGAAATGCAAACCAATTCCAAGGTTGCTACCAGTGAGGTAAATCATCAATCCAGACTCTACACATTTTCTGAATTTATTGAACCAGATTCTACATTAATACTTACCCATGCTAATTAAAGCAGTAGGATATTGCATGAAAGGTTCGGGAATTTAAATTTCAGATATATGCAACATATTATAAATCAGGTAATGGTTGATGGTCTACCTAACATCCACTTCTCCAAATGAATTTGTGAGGGATGTGTTCTTGGAAAACACCCTCAAGAGAAATTTGACAAAAGAAAGACTCAAAAGGCTTTCTTTCCATTAGATTTGATCCATAGTGATCTAATGGGCCCTTTTTTGTATCCATCAATCAATAAAGCAAGGTACATGCTCATTTTTTTGGATGATTTCTCACGCTTCACATGGATTTTCTTTCTCAGGAAAAAATCAGAGGTCTTTCAACACCTCAAAGATTTCAAATCCCTTTTTGAGACACAATCAGGAAAGAAAATCAAAGTCCTCCGATCATATAACATGGGAGATTATGTCAACAATGATATACAAAATGTTTTTCATGAGGTCGGGATTCAGTTGCAACACACAATTCCTTATACTCTGCAGCAAAACGAAGTTGCAGAGCGGAAAAATAGATCTCTAAAAGAGATGGCATCTTTTATGTTACATGCAAGGTCACTTACATAGATATTATGGGATGAAGAACTTAATTTTGCAAACCTACATCCAAAACAGATCTCCCCATAGATTTGTCAAGGATAAGACCCCCTACAAGGCTCGGAGTGGCCTCAAATTGGAAGTGGCCCACTTCCGTATTTTCAGTTCACATGCATGGGCTAGGATTCCCTCTAAGAAGAGGAAGGCACTTGATCCATAGAACACATAGTGTATCTTTGTTGGATACCTTGGCGGTGTGAAGGGATACATATTCATTGATATTTCCTCAGACTGGATCATCATTGAGCGAAGTGTCTCACACGTACCTCGACAGCCGCATGCAGACACTTTTGTTCTTCCACCTATCATAGATGATGAGCATGCACATGTGGACTCTTCTTCAGATGAGATTTTTGATTCATAGGATTCAGATGATACAGATACAGAGTCAATATAGTCATATGCAAAGTTAGTGCATGCAGATACAGAGCCAGAGTCGAGGCCCAAGTGGGCCAAGACTACTCTTCAAGATGCAGGAGGTATTGTTGAGGATCTAGCTGACACTAGGAGGACTCGATCTGATTTCGAGGAGCCTCCTCTTACACTCACTTCCATTGAACTGATTCCATCTAGGAATCTTTTCTTAGTTCAGTCTTCAGATCCATAGTCTTATGGCGAGGCTGCTGGAAATCCCTTTTGGCAATTCGCCATGCAGGAGGAGTATAAATCCCTCCTCGAGAACCAGACTTGGGATCTGGTTCCTCTTCCTTTAGGAAGGAAGCTTGTCAGGTGTAGATGGGTCTATAGGACCAAGAGTGCAGCGGATGGACATTTTAGAAGATACAAATCCAGGCTAGTTTCCAGATTGTTTCAACATGTGCACGACATTGACTATGATGAGACCTTCACTCCAGTAGTGAAGATGGATTCCATACATTTGGTACTTTCCATTGCAGTAGCCAAGGGATGGGAATTCCATCAGATGGAAGTGAAGAATGCATTTCTTCATGGTGATCTCTCTGAGGAGATCTATATGGAGCAACCCTAGGGATTTGTGCAGGATTCATATTTGTTTTCTCAACTGAAGAATTCTTTGTATGGCCTCAAGCAGGGCCCAAGGGCATGATATTCCAAGATGGACTCCTACCTACTATCACAAAACTTTGTATGTTGTAATTTAGACCTAAATGTTTACATGCTCAGTACAGCTGATTCAATTCTACTCCTAGTTCTGTACGTTGATGATTTTTTGATCATCGATTGCTCGACTTCAGCGATTGTTGCAGTCAAGAGGATTTTGCATGACAAGTTATTGATGAAAAACATGGGTCTTCTACATTTCTTCCTTGTACTTGAGATCAGTTAGGATGCGCTAGGCATCAAACTATCTCAGGCCAAGTATGCACGAGATCTCCGTGAGAGATTTCACATGACAGACTCCAAGTCTTCTTCGACTCCTTTCCTATCAAGAGTCAGACTTGAGGATGGCAAGGAAACTCCACTGGTGGATACCACACTTTACAAATAGCTAGTGGGGAGCTTGTTGTATCTCACACACTCCAGACCAGACCTCTCGTATGCATTTGGAGCAGTCTCCAGGTTCATGTAGGAGCCACATGAGCTACATTGGAAGGCTGCAAAGCATAACCTTTGATACATATAGGGCACCATCACCTTTGGGATTCATTATGCAACATAATCTACATTGAACCTCATCGGGTTGACTGATTCTGATTGGGCTGGCGATAACATTGATCACAAGTCCACATCTATTTACTTACTCAGTCTTGGTTTTGGGCCTATATGTTGGTCGAGTAAGAAGCAGGTTGTTATTTCTCTATCTTTAGTCGAGAAAGAGTATAAAGGGGTAGTTAACATAACCA
This sequence comes from Picea glauca, assembly GCA_000966675.3. Classification (NCBI taxonomy): domain Eukaryota; kingdom Viridiplantae; phylum Streptophyta; class Pinopsida; order Pinales; family Pinaceae; genus Picea; species Picea glauca. Next base: position 153,786 of record JZKD02S1622005.1, on the reverse strand, counting down.
TTTAGGCTATGTGGCTACAACATTTTCTCACTAAGTTGGGAATTCCTTTTCATCGGTCAATCATCATCTAGTGTGACAACCAAAGAACTCTAAAGTTCTGCAAAGATCCAGTTCAGAGGCATTCAACGGAAAACATCAAGATCCACATGCACTACATCTAGGACTTAGTACACAAGGGTATCATTGACCTGTAATTTTGTCCTTTAGTAGAACAAACTCCAGACATCTTCACCAAGACCTTCATTAAGAAGAAGTTCCAATCTCTACGCAGTCCTCTTGGAGTGAAGAATGTCATTTCCTAGCAACTGCTAGTTCTTCTTTTTACATACATTGTACTTTGAGGATGGGTTTTTCACATGAGGTTTTCCCTCTTTCCTTGTTTATTTCAGTGTACATTTTGTATTTGGGTACCTAACATGGCCTCGTTGTCGGGACCCATTCTTTATTTTCACCATAGTGATGTTCAGGGGGGGTTTTGGAGATACTTCACATACACCTAGGACCTCTTTTTCCTAAGGTTTTCCCTATGTTTATCAGTCATTATTTAGTCTCCTATAGTTTCAAGAGAATATTCCTCTAGGATAATATTCTCTTCAGTTTCATCAGTTGAGTGAAGTCTAGATGCCACATTGGGATCATCACCATACAACACTGGGATCATCACCAGCTAATGTGCATTGTTCTTTGGATTATCACTAGATTATAAAATTACTCATGATTCCTTGATCTCCTCCTCACTTCACTCAGTTTCATTTAGTTAACTGAATACTGAGAGACTAGTTAACTCAGACTAGGTGGAAGTTCACTCCCGTAACTTCCTGAGAGACTAGACTAGGTGGAAGTTTGCTCCCATAACTGTTGGTGTGTGTCGAGATCACTCTATACTACCACTATGGTGCATTGGCTTATCCTCCAATGCGCATTAGTTGAGTTATATAGAGTATATCATGTGTAAATTATCATTCATTTTTGGTTAATGAGAACTCTTCCATTCTCTCTCTTCTGCTTCTCTTTTCTCATATTTTCTCTACAAACTATGTATTTCATTTTCTAGCTAGATCTAATATGTGCAGGTTCAACAAATTTACAATAGTTCAGTGCTTACAAATATTGTTACAATAGGTTGGTTCCTACAACTGCTGCTGAGTTGGTGCTCAGTTAAGGAGATTGGTTACTCCGGTAGATTGGTGCCTACAATCTTTGTAACAATAGGTTGGTCCCTACAAACATTTATAAACACAAGTTTTATGGTTTTCTATCCATTGGGTTACGATGTTAAACATTTTGCATTGTGATTTGATTTTATATGTGATTATTGTTTCTCATCTAATGAATTATTCATGAATGGTTAAATAAATTAAAAAGTATCGTCTATTGATTCACCTCCCACCCTCTTAAGGAAAACCTATATTTTCCTTAGTTTGGGATGAAAATACATTAAAACCTCTATTTTCCTTAATACCTCTCAATACATTAAAATCATATAAGATACACAAATCCATCATCAATGGAACTACATACACATATATAGTAGACTATGCAGGTTCCATATATATATATATATATATATATATATATATATATATATATATAGTTTACTATTTTTAATATATTTTTTCCTTAACATATATCAAAATCTTAAAATACACCTCTTTTATTTCTTCTATAACTTTTTTTTGCCTTAACCATTTTTAAAATAAGTTATATATTGCACTACTACGAACCAAGATCTACAAATCTACAATCTAAAAATTAAATGATTTTTCTTCTTATAATATTAAGACCCTTGTACCTATCACTAATGGAAGACCTTGTAATTTCAAGGATATAATGACTTTCATAACTTCAAAAAATATATAAAATTAACATTATAAATTTTGAAAAAATAGGCATGCACGAGAACAATGTGCTCTATACAATTCTACAATATTTTGAAGGAAATTACATCATTTAGGTGCTTAACACCAGTGCTAACAGAAACATATGCATTAAATTTTGCATGAAAAATAACTTGCCACTGGAAACTAAAATTTCACATAGTCATACACAATTACAATAAATAAAAATTACATATTCATAAAGCTAATTTATTTTCCTACATTTCATCTTTATACACCATATTGAAATACATTGTGAAAGTACATGGAATCATCAAATTGTTGTTTTTCATGTTTGCATTGCCACTAACATGTCATGAGAGACCAACATTAGCTTGCACCCACCCCATTGGTTCAAGAAAAAGTATTGACGAACAATTTCTCTCTTTTCCCCTGACTTCTGATATGGGTCAATCAATTTTCCACAATGAAGAAGTTATAATGTTTCTAGTTAAGTGAGGAAGTTGTTAACAAACATTGTCTCACAGTGGACATTTTGTTTATATGGAAACTTATTGTATGTTGTGTTAAATTCCTTTGGAAAAGTACAACTTTGGAATGCAATGATTGCCATCGTCACTTGTTCTAAATCATTTTGTTGCATCTTTTCAATATTAATATATTTAGAAATATCTAACTTAGTGATATTATACATTGACATGCAACTAAAA
>JZKD02S1622005.1:132839-149243 GCA_000966675.3 Picea glauca | reverse complement strand
CTTGATACTTTAGGATTTTGAAATTCACACTTTCAAAACTGAAATTCAATTTTTTGCAATCGAAATTATTTGATGTTCACACTTTTGGAATCAAGAAAACTAATATTCACACTTTCATAATCCAATTTTGCACTTTAAAAAAACTAATATTGCTACTGTCCCTCCATAACCAAAACATGTTTAAGCTAGGAGATGTTAGTGTCCTAGACATTAACTCTATGTGGAACCAAGATTAGACATCTGCAATGTAGAATCTACAAGGAGAGAAAGTTCAAGAATGGAACTAGTTCATTCATAATTGGAAACATAATGGCATAAAATAAAGGATGAACGTGAATTGAAATAGTAAAAAAACAAAAGCTTGGGGTTTTACACAACTAAATTATGATATCCAATAAAAATGGAAGAGAAATAAGAAAGTGATGCAAACCCCCACCACTCCTAGGGGCTCGTGCGACCTCTCTATCTAAGTATTGTTCTCACTAAGGAGATGAATTATCTCTCGGGTCCTCATTGAACCCTTAAAATTCTTACCATGGGCCTTTTTCCCCTTTCCCTGCGCTAAAATCTGTGTTCGGGAGGGTTGTTTTGAATAGCGGAGTCGTTCACATGACCTCGGTCCAAAACTGTAGGCTACTCTCTTTAAACAAAGGGAACTCCGACACTTCGGAGCTCCAGGCTTCATGTTTTTAACTACAAAACACACTATATCTCTTGAATGCCAAATTCACGAATAACCGAACAAAGAAGGAGATCAACGATTCGCACTATGCACCGTGATCTATGGTTCGTAGATATTTTGGGACTCTGGGCTTTGAGAGACTCTCCTACTGTAACATGCAATACCTTCGAATGCACGAAATCCAAACTTGCGGATCGAACAACTGACATCTACCTCCGATCAACGGTCTCTGCTTACTCCGGGCTCTGGGCTACAAAGTTTTTCATGTCTTAACTTGCACTTCCTCCCGAATCCGTGAACTCCAAATTTGAGATCGACGGTTCTCGCTCTTCCTGCGACCAACGACTGAGATTAATTTCAGAACTCTGGGATTCAGGAGTTCTCGTAGCTTCCACCGTCAAACTACTAGAGTGTCGAACTCTGAATACGTGAAGGGTTTCAATCAACGATCCATGCGTCCTCTCCAACAGACGGTCTAGATTGACTTTGGTTTTTGGGCCTCCGGGCATTTTTGACCCTGAACAAATTACACCCTGGTTCTCTTAGACTTCCGAACTCCTGAACAACTAGCAATATACTAACTTGTGGCCCTGACGTTGATGGTCAGGATCTGCTCCAGGCTTCGAAACTTCGGGATTTCTGCATACTCTTACAAGTACACTCAATTTATTCCACACCGATGGACCTTCGAACCACCCTTTATATGGAGACACATGTCCCCCGTCTACCAATGGTCTAGATTGACTTCAGACTTCGAGACTTTGGGGAGTTTGCTTCCTCCACGACACACACCTAAAACCCATCGGAGAAGGGAAGTCTGAAGGACTTAAAGGGTTAACACTCGCACTCCTTCTCCATATCTAATAGTTGTAAACCATCTAACTTCTCCTTGAGCATATCTCATCCACGCAACCATGAAATGAAAATGATTCTCCCTACAAGTAATTTTTCTCACTATTCTTCCTGAGATTCGTTAAATCAAGGGACTTATACTCTAGTGCACACCTTGCGCTTACCTCTTGAACTTTTCTCTAGAAATATTTGAACCTTGTCGCACACTTTGCACTTTGTTGCCATATTTACAGATAGAAGGAAGAGTATGCCTATTTTTCATTGATGGAAAGATCAACATGATGAGAGTATACTTGAGTATACTTGTTTTCCAATGATATCAATATTAGTAGCGCAGAGCAGCGATGATGGCAGGACAAGATCGAAAGTGTAAGATCAACAGTGAAGAGCAATAGTGATCGTTCGATCACCCATTCAGAATTCTTGATAGTCGTCAGATATGAATTCAGACAGGAGGAGCACGCAGAAGAGGAGAACCAATCTCAGACATTGGATCTCAACGCCGAGGACCAACAACTATCAGATCCAGTATAACTGCGAAGAGGATAAGGCCGAGAGCCATCCTTCAATTCTGCAATGTGCGAAGTTGCGATGAGATCTGAACCGTAGGATCCAGACGACACGTGGAGAAAGATCATCATTTCGTTGACTGAAAGGTCAAAGGAAGGAGGTGCTCTAACCCCTCGAACTCGCCATATGCGAAGTTGCGAAATGATCCTGTCCATTGGAGCTAGAAGACACGTGGAAAAAGATTAGTGTACGGCAAAGGGTCCATTTTGAAGTTTCGTAGATCGGGAAATATAAAGGAAGGAGGTTCTCTAACCTATCGAACTCGTGAAATGTGAAGTCGCGAAATGATCTAAACCATTAAATCACCGAGGATCGTGGACCATTGATCAGGCACGACAAAGGCTCCATTTCAAAGTTTCATAGATCGGGAAATCCAGAGGAAGGAGTTACAAAACCTCACTAAATGTGAAGTTGCGAAGTTGATCTGAGTCGTTGATTGCAAGGGAATCGAGGATCATAGATATGGTCTAGAGGAATTTGTTGATTCAGGGATCAGGAATTTGGAGAAGATAGGTGAGCGAACTCACGAAGTTCGCAATGTCTCGAAGTGAGAAATTGAGAATTGCCTGTTGGCATAGCTGGTGGTCACCGCCAATGGTCACATAAAGGGAGGAGCTAGCATGTTGATAAGATCCATTTCAGAGTTTCACAAGTTGGGATTTATGAGGCAACTCATAGCAGGAAATCGTGAAACGCGAAATCACGACATGATCGAAGTCGTCCATCAAAGGGAGATATCTGAACCATTGATCTGATATGGATTATTTTGGATATCGCGACATGGAGAATCGAGACACCTCATCATAGGAGTCCCGAAGTTGTGAGTCGCGAAGCGCTTTATGGATAAGCGCTTGGTCACCACAGGTGGTCACGAGAAGGGAAGGAGCTAGCAGCTAAGCTCCATTTTAGAGATCGCGACATGGAGAGTTGAGATGTCTCATCACAAGAATTCTGAAACACAAAATTGCAAAATCACTTTCTGTTTACCATTCGGTCACAACTAGTGGGCATATGGGATAAACGCGAGAGCCTACGGATGTAATCCAACGGTGCTGGTTAATTGGGAATTTGATCGAAGGGCTATTGTTTCACCTCATGGTTAATTGTTCAGTTATGATTCAGTTAGCAGAATTGAATCATAGTTCTTGGACGTGTGGCGATTCAGTTGTTGAGGCATTTTCATTGGAGATTTGAAGTGTAACTGAATCGGCGGGAGTGCATAAAACAGATATGCAGTGATTATGTGACGTTGGTTGTTCTCATTGAAAAATGAGTTAAAATGTGAGAAAGGAAAATTGAAGAATGAACAGTGTGAGATCAAACTCAGAAATGATAAACAGAAGATGAACAGGGCAGAAGAATATTGAAGTTGAGAAGAATTGCAGAACAAAGATGAAGTGGTAAGAATTTATACATCTATATTGGTGGTTATTCAATCATTTTATTTATAATTAGGGAGGTAGGGTGGTGCTAGGGAGGATTGTGATCCTCGGATATTCAAGTTTGTTCTTGAATATTGGAAGTTGTATCTTCCATCTAGTTGTAGCTAGAAAAACAGGGTGGCAGGATGGTGCTAGGGAAAATACAGAGTTTTATGTATGCAAGTTGGTGCTTGTATAAGTCTAGTTGGTGTTGGAACAATCAGGGAGTTGATGCTTCCTTCTAGTGGGTGCTAGATAAGTAAGAGGGTTGGTTCTCTCAGCAAGTTGGAGATTGAAAAATAGAGGTAGTAGCCTCACTTTGAGTTGGTTCTCAAAGATAGATGATGTACAGAACTTAAAAACTACCTATCATTCGAAGACAAAGAGGTTTTCTCCCTTTATGGGTTTCCTCGTGAAAATATGTCTCTGTGTATATCTTATGTGTGACTGATGTTAATTATTTATGTTGTTCATATCTTGTATAATATTGATGTTCACTTGGAAGATATTAAAAATTATTTGAATAAGTCATATATCATTTAAGCTCAGTAACAACTGATTCACCCCCGCTCTCAGTTGTCTTAGTAATTTCAAAAATTGGTATTAGAGCGGGTTACTTTTATTTAAAGGTAGAGATGTAAGCTTAAACATGACAAGTCATGAAGGGACTTCAGCCAATAAGCCTCCTCTCTTTGATGGAACAAATTTTTCCTTCTAGAAGATTAGAATGAGAACATACTTAATGGCCTTAGGTGCTGATGTTTGGGATGTAGTAGAGACTGGATACATAAATCCTGTTGTGATAGCTTCCAAGGATGATAAGTTAGAATTTAGCTTTAATGTTAAGGGAATGAATGCTATCTTCAAAGGACTTGTTGAAGCTGAGTTTGTAAAGGTGATGCATCTTGAAACTGCCAAAGCAATGTGGGATAAACTTATTAGTAGTTATGAAGGAAATGAGAAAGTAAGAGATCCCAAACTTCAAACATATAGATTGAAATTTGAACAACTAAAGATGAATGAAGATGAAACAGTTAGCAAGTATTTTTTAAGAGTTGAAGAGCTTGTGAATGCCATGAAGGGTCTTGGTGAGAAGATTGAAGAATTATTTTTAGTTCAGAAGATTTTAAGATCTATGCTTGATAAATTTAATCCAAAAGTCTCTGCAATAGAAGAACTAAATGATCTTAAAACTTTTTCCATTGATCAACTCCTAGGAACTCTAACTGCATATGAAATGAGAATTAGCAAACATAAATCCATTACTAGAGAAGCATATTTTAAAGCAGACAAGAATACTAATTCAGAATTAGATGATATTGAGGCAAAAATTGTGAGAAAGTTAAATAAAGGATCAGGAAAATATCAAGGCAAGATCCCCTTCAAATGTTTTAACTGTGGTAAGATAAGTCATTTTTCATCTAAGTGTCCTCACCAGAAAAAGGGATAGAACTATGATGATGAAAAGAAATACAAATTTAAGATATATAGTAAAAAGGAAAGTTTGTGTGCAAACAATGAGAATTCCTCAGAAGACATAGATAATGATTCATCATGTGAAGACAAAGTGAATGATTTTATTCTTATGGCTATGGGATATCTTGATGATGAACATTCAGGAGGTGAAATGGATGACGAAGAAGCTGTGGTGGATATGGAAGGTGAATTAATTAGTGCTTTGGAAGAAATTTATAGAATCAGATGTAAGAAAGAAAACAAAAACAGTTGTTGATGCAGTTTAAAATGAATGGTAAAAAAACTGATGAAGACTTTGCTCTACTAAAAGTGGAGTTAGAAGAGGCAAAGAAAATAGAGGACATTCTGAAACAACAATTATCAGAGAAGAAAGAGAGGTGTGAAGCCTTAGAAGAAGAGATAGTAAAAACCAGAAAAGAAATGGAGAAGTTTAAGGCATTGAATCACCAAATCTGACAAGTATTGAAGCCTCAAAAGAATTAACTTCCATCCTAAATCAACAAAGGAATAAAAAGTTGAAATTTGGCTTCGGTTATGAATAAGGATCAAGTAGTGATTAGCCAATTAACATAGAATCCATCAAGTTTGTCAAATCTACAATCATTGACAACAACCACTCTGCAGAAACAGAGAAAGATAATCAACCGCCAAGAAGAAATGAAATAAAAAGTACCAGAACCGAATTTGTAGATCAAATAAATAACACAAACACATCCTCTGGTCAAACAAATCATCAGCATGCAAGAAATCGACTCATTCAAAGAAGACAATCATTCTCCAGGTACACAGATTTTTTCTATGGATATTGTTTTTTCTGTTCTAATTTTGGTCACAAAGCTATAACTTGTTCTTTAAGATTTAGATATGATCAATCAAGATACTCAAGGAATAATTATATTCCACAACAAAGATCGAGACAACCAAGCAACAAACAACCACAGACTATAAATCATGTGATGGTTGGGAAAAGGATGCAGGTGAAAGTTATGAGCATAACAATCATTATGATCTATTATTCAGTGAACCAAAATGTTATGTCTGTCATAACTATGGACATAAAACTATAGATTGTCGCTTAAGAAATTATAAGTCAGATTTGAATCCCACTGTTGAAAATTTCAAGGTTTGGAAGAAGAAAGAAGATGACAAGTGTAGACTAGTGTTATCAACCCAAAGACAAAAGAATCCCTGGTATATTGATAGTGGATGTTTCAAACGTATGACTTGAGACAAAAGTAAGTTTCTAACTCTAAGTGAAAGCAAACTAGGGAATTCAACTTTTGGAAATGATGCACCAGGAAAAATAAAAGGTAAAGGAATAGTAAGTTTGAGTAATGAAAAAGGAAAATTTCAAGATGTGTTTTTGTAGATGGTCTAAAACATAATCTAGTAAGTGTCAGTCAAGTTTGTGAGAGAGGATGTGAAGTTGTTTTTACTTCTAAAGATTGTAAAATAAAGTCTGTGAATTCAGGACAGTTGGTTGCAAAAGGGATAAGAACAGAAAACAATGTCTATGTGTTAAAAGAAGAAAAATAAGAATGCCACTTAAGAAAGTATGATGAAAGTTGGCTATGGAATAGGAGACTTGGACACCTAAATTTTGATCATATAATCAAGCTTAGAAATAATGGGGCAGTAAAAGATCTTCCAAAGATATCAAATCCATATGACTCTGTTTGTAAACCTTGCCAGATAGGAAAGCTTACTCGGACACAGTTCAAATCTAAAAACTTTCCTTCAACAGAAAAACCTCTCCAGCTAGTACATATAAATTTATGTGGACCATCAAGAAAATAAGGTACATGAAATGAAAACTATTTTATGTTGATTATTGATGATTATTGTAGACTAACATGGGTTTCCTTTTTGAAGGAAAAATCTGAAGCATTTGAAAAATTCAAAGTGTTTAAAGCTCTGAAAGAGAATCAAATAGGAAAAAGATTGAAGGCAGTAAGATCTGATAGAGGAGGAGAGTTTAGTTCATGGAACTTCAAAGAGTTTTGTGATAAACATGGAATCAAACAAGAATACACTATTCCAAGGACTCCACATGAAAATGGAGTAGTTGAGAGGCATAATAGACTAGTTCAATAGATGGCAAGATCAATGATGAATGAAATGAATATTGCTCAAACACATTGGGTGGAAGCAATTCATACAGTTGTTCATATCCTTAATAAAGCTCATCTCAGGCCACACAGTGACAAGACTCCTTATGAACTATGGTTTGGAAGACATGCTTCAATCAAGCATTTTAATGTCTTTGGAAGTAAATGTTACATCAAGAACAATGATGAAAATATTGGCAAATATGATGACAGGGTTGATGAAGGTATCTTCTTAGGTTATGCTACAAACAGTAAACGATACAGATGTTATAATAAGAGGCTGCATAAATTGGTTGATTGTATTGACATAAAAGTTGATGAATAAATCCCAGTACATAATGTAAGCAATGTTGAACCAAGCACAAAAAATATACTTGAAGTTGAAGATGAACAAGTCCAAGGATAAAAAAGAGAAAAATCTGAATCAGATGAAGACAAAAATACTCAGGCTGACACAGATCAGTAGAAAGAAACAAAAACACCTCTCAGAATTGTTAGAAAGAATCATCCTGAAAACCAGATAATTGGAGATATAAATAAAGGAGTTCAGACAAGAAGGAAATTGGTTAAAGACTCAGAACAATCTCAGGTTTCTTTTCTATCTATGATTGAACCTAAAAAATTCGATGAAGCCAACAAGCATGATGATCTGAAAATAGGGTGCTAGCTTGTTATGCTATGCAAGCACCCTATATTCCATTAAAATTAAACTTTTCAGGACCTTGATCAATGTCTTAATTATGCAAGATCAATTATGTGCCAAGTTTATGCATCTTTTTTTAAATGTTTATGTGTGAGGTCTTTGTAAAATTAAATATGTTGTTTTCATATATACAACATCAAAAATAACTTGCAGCAAATAATAACTAGCAAACACTCACAATACGAACAACATGATAAAGGAGTTCACCCCTCTCTAGGCTACATCTCCTTGAGCCTCCATCAATGGACTTGGCTCTTTGGGATTAATTTGTCAAAGATTCTTTTACAAGTTGTTGCTCAAATCCAATGGATTTTCTGACTGTACCATTGGGTTCAGAATACATAAAAACCCCAAAAATGACTAATAGAACTCTGAAAACGGATCATGGCTCATCCGGGCATGACCTCTTCTACATGTGGCCTTGAGCTTCCCTGAGCTTCCTTGTGGAAAAAACACCTGTAAAAGTCCTCAAATGGATCTAAAACCTATCCCAATGTGTTCATAGCATAATAATTAGCCAAAAATGACTATTTAATCACTAAAAACAGACTTGGGCTCATATGAGCATGAACTCAATCAATGAGGGCTTCAAGCTCCCTAGAGCTCTCTGAAACTTCAATGGTGAAAAACCTGCAAAAGAAGTCTTCAAATGCCTTTGAAAATAGTGCCAATGGATTCAGAATGTTTAAAAACCCCTAGCTGGGCTTTTTCGGCACCTCATTTGGCCAAAAAATGAAGAAGTTAGGGCTCCTACCATTTTCCTCCTTCAAACTTGTTGTCTCTGGTTCGCCAAAATGCACCTCTATGCATCCAACCTAGCACACACACTCATTCTCATGCTAAAACCTAGCACCGGGCGTAAACGTAAAATGGTGTGAACTGTAGGATGGTTAGGGCGCACCTAGCCCCTAACCGCCAAACCCGTGGACATATGGGTCACCATGTGACCGTGCGCATATACAAAAAGGGCCAAGATTTGGAACCATATGGTAATGGTCGGAAGGCACATGCATCGGTGGTTACATGGCATATATATATGACCGGGGGCTAGGGCTAAGCCCCAGCCCGAACCGTGCCCCAACTCACAACATAAATCAATTCAAATAAATTAAAACTCATATACATGTTAAGAACCATAGATGGGCGCGCTAGTTGGGCAGCCCTTCCCAAAGCTCTTCCCCTTTCCCCGGAGGTCGCAGGGTCAAGTCCTGTCGACTACATAAGTTTTAAACCATAGCCAAGGTGACACGTGGCGGCCCTTGGTTGGGCCACGTGTCACCAATCCATTCGCCACCAATGCCACGTGTCAAGAAATGATTCGTTGTCCAACTTCCAACCAACACCTGCCATGTGTCACATAGCCCTACCACATGTCGTACAGCCCTGCCACGTGTCGTACGGCCCTACCACGTCAGCATCCATACGGACTGTACAGTCAACAATTTTTTTTTTCCCTATTTGGCGAATCGAACAGATCGCGATATCTTACTCATCCGACATCCGTTTGAACCCAAACGAGTTGCGTTGGGTTTTTGACGATGAGGTATACACACCCGTTTGATTTGAGGCATTTCCGAGAACTTTGATTTTGAGCAAAATTTTGACCCTGGTCCAGATTCTAATCACATGATGATTGGATTAGAGCTATGAATGAAGAGATTGATCAAATTGAGAAGAAAAATAATTGGGAGCTTGTTTCTAGACTTGAAGATAAGAATGTAATAGGCTCCAAACGGGTGTTCAAGAATAAAATGAATGAAAAAGGACAAGTTGTTAGGAATAAGGCCAGATTAGTATGTAAAGGGTATGAACAAGTTGAAGGATGGGACTTTGATGAAACCTTTGCACTAGTGGCAAGATTGGAATCCATCAGAATGTTTCTTGCATATTCATGTCATAAAAACTTTAAATTATATCAGATGGATGTAAAGTCAACATTTCTTAATGGAGATCTAGAGGAAGAAGTATATATGGAGCAACCTGAAGGATTCTCATTGACAGATAATATTGACTATGTCTGCAATCTGAAGAAGGCTCTATAAGGACTGAAACAAGCACCACGAGCTTGGTATTATAGACTGGACAAATTTTCACAAGAAAAAGGGTTCAAGAAAGGTACTGTTGACATCAATCTCTACATTAAGCATGAAGGTGATGATTTACTAATTGTTTTGGTTTATGTAGATGACATTATTTTTGGATGTACTAATGATTCTTCTTTCCAGTGGTTTGCTAACTCTATGCAAACAGAGTTTGAGATGTCCATGATAGGAGAATTGTCATATTTTCTTGGCTTACAAGTAAATCAGAGTTCTGCAGGAATATTTATCTCTCAAGAAAAATATTTGAAAGAGATGTTGAAGAAATTCTAGATGGAATATTCTTCTCATGTTAGTACACCTATGGTGGTTGGTTGTGTTATCACTCCAAGAGTCACTCCCAGAATGCAAACGAGAGTAATCTTGGTAACATAGAAATGTAAATGGATTAAAATTCTTTGAATAGGTGGATCAACAAGATGAGAAAGAAAGGGAGAGGGCAACAAAAAGTATGCAGAGGCATTCCATTGTGCATGGAGTCATAACATCCTACGGATCAGAGGAAATCAAACTATATATCAGAGAAAAAAGATATATAATGATGAGTAGAAGCATGGTGAATATGAAAAAAGGAAGAACACCCATTTAACAAAGATCCTTTCTGCAATAGATAAAGATCTACTTAAACAATGAACAATGATTTAATGGGCAAGCTACAACAGATCCTCTGTTGTTCATGAATCCATCAATCAATGGAATCTATGATCCTCAAAACTTTCAATATGTTCAAGCAATAAGATAAAAAAGAAGTGTGAAAACAAATAAGACAATCTGATAACAACTCTCATGAATCTTTAATGGAAGAAAATTTCATAACAAACAGGCCCTCGGGCTTACAAATGAGCAACTAAAATTGCTCCTACACTCTCAAGCCTCTCTTGGTTCATCCATACAATATCCAAGAGATCTCTCCTTCCTTAAATATAAAATAGCATCCAAATAACCTTATGATGTCGAATCCCATCTCCTTCATTGGATTCTAAGCCTTGGATATAGGTGGCAACAATCAAAGAGACAAAAATCCAACAAACTGCTAATTTTCAGGAATTTATTGGAATTCATTAATAAATTGTCTCCACCTCATTGCATGAGGCCTTTGATGAAGCTAAATATTAGGTGCAGGTGTCCCTTGAAATCTAATTGATCCTTGAGAATCCATTCGAATCCTCCTTGACAGGTGGAAACCTCCCAACAAGGCGAATACCAAAACCGTGACCGCTACAGGAAATTAGGTAGTGCCGTTGTAAAATAGTTGGTAGCACCACTTCTATGTCTAATATATCTCAAAAAATAACACATTTTTAAAACTTGAGAGAGGTTTTTTTTATTTATAATGTTGTGAACAAAAACCTCCTCCAATTTTCAAAAATACCGTCTCAATTGTTCACAATCCAAGTTTTAAGTTAGTCACTCAAAACTGACAGAAGCATCCAAAAAAAGTTCTACACAATTCAGTTTCTGCCAGAATTTCGGTAGAAAATTTAGGTAGCACCCACCTATGTGTCTGCATGTGATTGGGTAGTGTAAATCCTTTGAAAACTCTACAAATTTCTTAGCACAATTCATCAAAATAATTGAGATAAAAAAGGAGAATGATTACTTATAGTTGTAGCAATCATCGAGAACTATAAACACTTCCCATGGGTGCTCTTGATGCTTGGAACCTTGTCAAAGTGATGTCAATGCTTGTGTCTTTGGCCAGTGTTTTCTTGAGAAGTCGATTAATGCTTGAACTTGGAGATTGGGCATAACCCAATATAAATTTAATTTTCCCCAAAATAAATAAAATATCCCATAACAATTATATTCATTTGCCAAAATGAATAATGAAGGACTTATGAAAAGCTGAGGAATAAACCAATCTTGTGCTAACATAGGCTCCATGGGGGATAGAGCCATCCCTTTGAGGCTCTAATAACTCTTGTAGTTTCAGTGCCTTATCCTAGGGCTACTCCCAATCTTTAACCTCTGCAATCTGCTTTGATCTGTGACCTTCAACTGAAACTAAATGCAAATGAAAATTGTACTAACAAAAATGATGAAAACGATGCTTGTCCAACAAGATTATTACACACACCTACTCTAATTATTGGGAAAATGAAGCATTCAAGTTACATGAAACAACCAATGAAGCCATTTCATCATTTTTTCAATTGTTTGAAGCTTTGAAATGTGCTTCCTTAAGCACCAAAGATAATTCTTACTTGAAGGCATGTCAAAGAAACATTTTGCAATACACTTTCCATTGAAGAAATCAATGAGCCTAGGCCCACTTTCTGCTTGCAGACAGGCTCCAAATGGATCCTGAAAAACATCATCAATACTTGCCCCTACGACATTTCTTTGTGTAAAAAGGAAAATTATTGCATTAGGTCCTTCCTTCACTGTGCTTGGTTGTTGCATGGCTTGTTGATTTTCTGATTCATCCTCAATGCATATGGCCTTGGTCCACTCCTAGTCATGAGGTGTATTAGGAAAAAGGCTAAGTGATGCTTGTCTTTCTTTAATTTCAACCTCTCGCATCTGATCACATGGCATTTGATCTTGGCTGCTTGATGAAACTGAGATTGTGTCTTCAAGAGGAATAGGGGATTGATAGGGCAGTTAATCACAATTAGAGGTTATTGGGAAACTACATTCTTCTATCTTATCTTCTAATTGTGAGGGATATTGATCATAACTTGGCTTATGGTCCCAATTTCTCAGTTTTTCACCCTCTAAAATTAGATTATCATCTTTTTCTTCTTTTTCAGCCACAAAAATATGACATGAGGGTTGAAACAAGCTATTGTTGCTTTGATGGGAAGGGTACTTCTCTAATATAAGGTCTTCAACAGACTGTTCATGGAAATCATCTTCATAATCATCATACAAAGGTGAATCAATGACCATTTGACTATTAATGGCTGAGGGGATTAGTACAATAGTTGGGACAACTGGTTGTTCAGTGAAAACATCCTCATAGTCATCAAAACTTGGCAAATCATGGCACACTGGTTCATTAACAATAGGAGGGATTACAACAACAACTGGTAAGCTATGAATTCGGTCATGACAAGCTACAACTCTATTCTCATGATGAAATAACTTTGAACCTAAGATGACCTCTTGACTTAAAGAATCGAGAAAAGGAGGAGAAAGGGAAATTATGGATTTTCCATATTGATCTTTCTCTTGGGGACCTAGATTTTGACATGAATGATGCATTTGTTCTTCAAATTTAGGAAAAGAATTATGAAACTCATCATCTAAGTCCTGCTCTCTACAATCATCCCCTTCATCATCACTGCTAGAGGAATCACTTGCTGAATCCTGAATATATGATGCATACCCATCACAACAATTCTCAAAAAGTATTTCAGCTGGATAAATTATCTTGCAATGAGAATAAAAAACATCATGAAATTCCTTCAAAGAGGAAATACTAGAAGCAAGGACTGTTCTATACCATTTCCTCGCATCGCCTTCCAATGAATACATGCACATTTTCATAAATATATCTTCATGATGGATGAAAAGATACTGCATCAAAGCATGAAATTCATGAACATGCTCAAAAGGGTTGTCATCCTCACCTTCATAAAATATGGGCAACAGATCTTGCCATTCATCAATTTGAGGCACAAGATGTGGATAACCATCTATGGATGAGAAATTGAATGGGGAAAACCTCCTAGCCAGGAGAGACTTCATAGCCATTTAATTTGACTCAACCCCAATGGAGTCACCAATAGATTTTGAACAATGGATTCGCCATGGTGAATGTGCAGTCTTGAAAGTTTCCAACTTCAGTAACCATCTAAAACTGGAGCTGTGCAGTGTCGTTCTTCCCAGGGATATTTTCAATCAGCTCAAATATGTCCCCGAAAATGGCACCAATTATGTTATCACTCCAAGAGTCACGCCCATACTGCAAATGAGAGTAAGCTTGGTAACATAGAAATGTAAATGGATTAAAATGGTTTGAATAGGTGGATCAACAAGATGAGAAAGAAAGGGAGAGGGCAGCAAAAAGTCTGCAGAGGCATTCCATTGGGCATGGAGTCATAATATCCTATGGATCAAAGGAAATCAAAACTTTATAACAGACAAAAAGATATATAATGATGAGTAGAATCATGGTGAATATGAAAAAAGGAAGACCACCCATTTAACAAAGATCCTTTCTGCAATAGATAAAGATTTTCTTAAACAATGAACAATAATTTAATGGGCAAGCTACAATAGATCCTCTGTTGTTCATGAATCCATCAATCAATGGTAGCTATGATCCTCAAAACCTGCAATATGTTCAAGAAAGAAGATAGCAAATAAGTGTGAAAAAAATAAGACAATCTGATAACAACTCTAATGAATCTTTAATGGCAGAAAATTTCATAACAAACAGGCCCTCGGGCTTACAAATGAGAAACTAAAATTGCTCCTACTCTCTCAAGCCTCTCTTGGCTCATCCATCCCATCTCCAATATATCTCTCCTTCCTTAAATAGAAAATAGCATCCAAATAAACTTAGGAGGTCAAATCCCATCTCCTCCATTGGATTCTAAGCCTTGGAGATAGGTGGCAACAATCAAAGAGACAAAAATCCAACAAACTGCTAATTTTCAGGAATTTGTTGGAAGTCATTAATAAATTGTCTCCACCTCATTGCATGAGGTCCTTGATGGAGATAAATCTTAGGTGTAGGTGTCCCTTGACATCTAAATTATCCTTTAGAATCCATTTGAATCCTCCTTGACAGGTGGAAACCTCCCAACAAGGAGAATATCAAAACCATGACCGCTACAGGAAATTAGGTAGCGCTGCTGTAAAACAGTTGGTAGCGCCTCTTATATGTCTAATATATCTCAAACCATAACACATTTTGAAAACCTGAGAGAGGTTTTTGTTATTTTTAATGTTATGAACAAAACCCTCCTCTAGTTTTCAAAAATACCTTCTTAGTTGTTCACAATCCAAGTTTTAAGTTAGTCACTCAAAAATGACAGAAGCGTCAAAAATTAATTCTGCACAATTCGGTTTCTGCCAAAATTTCGGTAGAAAATTTAGGTAGTGCCCACCTGTGTTTCTGCATGTGATTGGGTAGTGTAAATTATATGAAAACTTTGCAAATTTCTCATCACCATTCATCAAAATAATTGAGATAAAAAAGGAGAACGATTACTTATACTTGTAGCAACCATCAAGAAGTGTAAACACTTCCCGTGGGTGCTCTTGATGCTTGGAACCTTGTGAGAGTGATGTCAATGATTTTTTCTTTGGATAGTGTTGTCTTGAGATGTCGATTAATACTTGAACTTTGAGATTGGGCATAACCCAATATAAATTTAATTTTCCCCAAAATAAATAAAATATCCCATAACAATTATATTCATTTGCCAAAATGAATAATGAAGGACTTATGCAAAGCTTAGGCATAAACCAATCTTGTGATAATGGGCTGCAAGCTCAGTAAAGATGATATTTCACCTAATGTTGATCAAAGGACATATCGATCAATGATAGGCAGTCTTTTGTACATCACAGCATCCCGTCCTGATATAATGCAAGTTGTTGGAATGGTAGGTCGTTACCAGTCTTCTCCTAAACAAAGTCATTTAGTAGTGGTAAAAATGATATTCAAATACTTGAAGGGCACAATGACTTACGGTCTGTGGTATCCTAGAAATCAGAATTTTCAGTTAACTTCTTATTCAAATGCTGATTGGGAAAACTGTGTGAATGAGAGAAAGAGCACCAGTGGAGGTGCATTTTTCCTGGGTGACTTGTTAGTAGCATGGCTTAGTAAGAAGCAAGGATCTATTTCCTTATCAACTATAGAGGCATAGTACATTGTTGTTGCTACTTGTTGCACACAAATTTTATGGATGATACAATATCTTGCAGATTTGAAGGTAACTTATACTGATCCCATTCCACTTCACTATGATAACACCAATGCCATAAGTATCTCCAAGAATCCTGTACTTCATTCAAAGTCTAAGAATATACCAATTAAATACCATTTTCTCAGAGAACAGGTTACAAACAAAATTTTTTAGGTGAATTATATTCCTTCCACAGAACAGATAGTGTAATGTCTCGACTTTGGGACATCATCACAGGGCAGAGATTTATGATGACCAGAGTAGCCAGATGGATGCTAGAGCGAGCACAGGGGTATTTGAGAGGCATTGTGGGGTCCAGCTTGCATTGATGATCATATTCCATCATTATGAGCCATTTCACATAGGTTGGCTTTGGTTTCGTTGCATTCCGACGATTTCCATGAATTTAACTATTTTGAGCTATAAGTCAATGAAATTCATTGAAGAGGTCATTTTGGGCACATTACTTGGAGGAACCTCTCAGTGTAATAGCTCATTGCAATCAGGAGGGGCAACACTATAGGATGGGATGGCTAGAAGTGACTTTCAGTGGCCAAGGAAGCCACAAGGAGAGATAAGGAGCTTTTCAAAGGTAAAAAGGTTAATTAATTAATTAAAGTGATTTA
>JZKD02S1622005.1:91052-127452 GCA_000966675.3 Picea glauca | reverse complement strand
GTGATTTAATTAATTAATTAAATATTAATAAAATGAAAGTCACTTTGGAGGGACAAGGTGAGACAAAAAGTATAAAGGAAAGGAAAGGGCCTCTTCTCATGGATTCATGTATGATTATCTTTTGATATATGGCTTTAGCTAGTGAGCCCATCTCTTGGGGGTTTTGAGGGTTTTGACTTAACAAACCCTAGAGGACGATTCGATGGTGAAAGATTCCACCTAGCTTGTCCCAAGCTTGGTCTCGGAGCTGTAATACACTCCCACACCATTCTAGTTCTAGATCTACTCCGTTACAGGAGGATTCCACATCAGTTTCTTGTGTAGATAGAGAGAGGGCACACCAGTTGGGGGTTTCCAGCAAGGGGGGCACACCATTCATTGAGGAGAGATTCGTCCTAGATGAGGAGAAGGGATTCCGGGAATTCTAGGTATTGGGTTTCCTTTGCAGGTGTCTTGGCATCATTCTTGGTGGGTTTTCGAAGTCTTTCAGTGGAGGATCGATTTGTATTGAGAGTGGGACGTTTTCCCAAGAGGAGGGCGCACCAGTATTTGGAGGGTAGCTAGATCTAAGGATCTAGTAGGTATTTGAGGATTTGATCACTTGGGTTCTCATTGCAACATCTTAATCTATCATTGTGGAGAGTTTCAAAGCATTTGGTGGCCTCCTTCATCAAGGCCGAATTATCCAGGGCTTCAGTCATCTAGTGGGGTGCACCATTCAGTGGAGGAGTTCATATCTACAAAGATTGAGAGGGATCTTGGAGATTCGGGCACATGGGTTGTTCTTACCATCACCTGATCTACTGTGTGGCATCTTTCTGGAGGTGATTGGACATCTTTGGCACCAGGGCCGAATTGTTGGGGAGCTTCAGTTATCCAGCAGAGCGTGGCATCTTCCAACAGTGAGGGGTTTGGCACTTGGCATTGGTCTTCATCTCTTATCCAGCCTTTGGAGGCTTATTTTGTATTGTAGGGAGCATTTTGTAGCAGCTCATACTTTTTATTCATTGTCTATCATCTTGGCCATCTGTTGAGCATTCCAGATCGGCATCTCCATTGTAGCAAGTTCTTCTATTTTATGAATAAAGAAGATTTGATATGTTTTGGCTTGTCTATCTTGTTGCATATGGTTGAGGTATGTTCTATGGTTATCTC
This sequence comes from Picea glauca, assembly GCA_000966675.3. NCBI lineage: Eukaryota > Viridiplantae > Streptophyta > Pinopsida > Pinales > Pinaceae > Picea > Picea glauca. Next base: position 126,297 of record JZKD02S1622005.1, on the reverse strand, counting down.
TTTCTGTTATTTGTTGTGTACACACATATAAACACATCTAAAAAGTAGATCAACAAAGTGTTTGACGAAATACCACAACCAGGAAAAAGTTTTAAAAAGACACCAAAACAATGATGATCCTTGCATAATGGCTTGGGATCATTACAGATAGCTGACATCTTTACTAAACCATTAGCAACAACACCCTTTGGATATCTTCGTCAGAAGATGGGCGTTGTATCTTCTTTCATCTAACCTGTTCGCCTTGTCTGGGGGAGTATGTACTTGTCGTATATCTGATATCTTCGAGCTGTACTGCAATAGCTCAGGGGAGCATGTTTCTTCTTTTACATTAATGTCAAAGGGGGAGAAAAAGTGTTGTAAGTGTGGTAAGGATGCTACAATGGTATGGTTGGATGTCCAGGCAGAATAGTGTAGTTCTTCAGGTTCTTCAAGGTTTCCATCAATGCTAAAGGGGGATATTGTTGGAATATTTATAGACAGAAGGCAGAGTATGCCTGTTTGTCATTGATGGAAAGATCAACATGACGAGAGTATACTTGAGTATACTTGTTTGAGAATGATAGCAAGATTAGTAGTGCGGTGCAGTGATGATGGCATGACAAGATCAAAAGCGTAAGCTCAACAGTGAAGAGCAACAGTGATCGTTGGATCACCCATTCAGAATTCTCGATGGCCGTCAGATCTGAATTCAAATAGGAGGAGAACGCAGAAGAGGAGAACATATCTCTGACGTTGGATCTGAGCACCGAGGACCAACAGCTGTCGGATCTAGTATAATTGCGAAGAGGATAAGGCCGAGAGCCATCCTCCAATTCTGCGATATGCGAAGTTGCGATGAGATCTGAACCATAGGATCCAGAGGACACGTGGCGAAAGATCATCATTTCACTTACTAAAAGGTCAAAGGAAGGAGGTGCTCTAACCCCTCGAACTTGCAATACGTGAAGTCACGAAATGATCAACATACGACAAAGCATCCATTTCAAAGTTTCTCAGATCGTTAAATCCAAAGGAAGGAGGTGCTCTAACCTCTCAAACTCGTGAAATGCGAAGTCGCGAAATCATCTGGACCATTAAATCACTAAGGATCATGGACCATTGATCAGGCACGACAAAGGCTCCATTTCAGAGTTTCATAGATCAGGAAATCCAGAGGAAGTTGTTGCGAAAACTCATGAAACACGAAGTTGTGAAGTTTATCTGAGTCGTTGATTGCAAGGGAATCAAGGACCATATATCTGGTCTAGAGGAATTCATCAATTCGGGGATCGGGAATTTGGAGAAGATAGGTGAGCAAACTCACGAAGTTCACAATGTCCCGAAGTGTGAAATCAAGAAGTGCCTGTTGGCGTAGCCGGTGGTCACCACTGATGGTCACATAAAGGGAGGAGCTAGCATGTTGCTAAGCTCCATTTTAGAGTTTCGCAAGTTGGGAGTTATCAGGAAACTCACAGCAGGAAATCGCGAAACGCGAAATCACGACATGATCACAGCCATCCATCAAAGGGAGAGATCTGAACCATTGATCTGATATGGAGTATTTCGGATATCACGACATGGAGAGTCGAGTCGCCTCGTCATAGGAGTCCCGAAGTCGCGAGTTGTGAAGCGCTTTATGGATAAGCGCTTGGTCACCACCGATGGTCACGAGAAGGGAAGGAGCTAGCAGCTAACTCCATTTCAAAGATCGTGACATGGAGAGTCAAGATGTCTCATCATAAGAATTCTGAAACACAAAATTGTGAAATCACTTTCTATTTAGCGCTTGGTCATAGCCAGTGGGCATATGGGATAAACGCGAGACCCTGCGGATGTAATCCAACAGTGCTAGTTAATTGGGAATTTGATCGAAGGGATATTGTTTCACCTCACGGTTAATTGTTCAGTTACGATTCAGTTAGCAGAACTGAATCATAGTTCTTGGACGTGTGGCGATTCAGTTGCTGAGGTGTTTTCCTTGGATATTTGAAGTGTAATTGAATTGGTGGGAGTGCATAAAACATATATGAATTGACTATGTGATGTTCATTGTTCTCACTAAAAATGAGGTAAATTGTGAGAAAAGAAAATCACAGAATGCATAGTGTGAGATCAAACTCATAAATGATAAACAAAAGATGAACAGAGCAGAAGAATATTGAAGCAGAGAAGAATTGCATAACAGAGATGAAGTGGTAAGAATTGATATATCTGTACTGGTGGTTATTCAATCATTTTATTTATAATTAGGGAGGTAGGGTGGTGCTAGGGAGGACTGTGATCCTCTGATATTCAAGTTGGTGCTTGAATATTGGAAGTTGTAACTTCCATCTAGTTGTAGCTAGAAAAACAGGGTGGCAGGGTGGTGCTACGGAAAACACAGAGTTTTTTGTATGCAAGTTGGTGCTTGTATAAGTCCAGTTGGTGCTAGAACAATCATGGAGTTGATGCTTCCTTCTAGTGGGTGCTAGAGAAGTAAGAGGGTTGGTGCTCTCAGGAAGTTGGAGCTTGAAAAACAAAGGTATTATCCTCACTTTGAGTTGGTGCTCAAAGATAGATGATGTACAGAACTTAAAAGACTGCCTATCATTCGAAGAAGAAGAGATTTTCTCCCTTTATGGGTTTCCTCGTGAAAATCTGTCTCTGTGTATATAATATGTGTGACTGATGTTCTTTATTTATGTTGTTCATATCTTATATAATATTGATGGTCACTTGGAAGAGATTAAAAATTATTTGAATAATTCATATATCGTTTAAGCTCAGTAACAACTGATTCACCCCCCCTCTCAGTTGTCTTAGTAATTTCAACACACTTCCCTCCTGAGCTTGGGACTTAATGAAGTCACCTACGCACACCTTGTGCTCGCTCTCTCCTCTAAACTTTAGGACTTACAGAAGTCTCTTGCACTCTCTCTCCTCTGAGATTTTTCAACACTTCACTAAGTGTTGACACTATGCACACTTTGCACTGGTCTTTTCTCTGAGATTTTATACTCCTCAGAGTATATGTTCACTCCTTGCATTCGCTCTGCGTAAACTTACTTTGTCTCCCATGAGCTTTCAAACCCAAAAAAGTTTTGGCCTCTGCACTCCTTGCGCTGGAACTATGCACCCCTTGTACTGGTTTAATCCTTTGAGCTTTGACACTACCTGTGAGTGTAGGTGCACTCCTTACGCTCGCTGTGTGAAAAATTACACTATCTCCCCTCTGAAATTGGGACTTTTGAAAGTCACCTACACACTCATTGTGCTCTCCCACAATCTGGAACTTAAAAGGTTCTCATCCTCTGCACACCTTACATAGACCCTATGCACACTTGTATTGTCTCTCATGAGATTCTGATTCTTTAAACTTCACATGGGCTCGACTCTTTGTTCCTTCAACAACTAATTATTCCCTCATGGCACCCAAACTTTTCCTCCTGAGATTTTGTGGAGTTTTGTAACAGTCCTCAGTGCAATCTTTGCACTAGATTCTTATCCCTCCTAAGCTTATGAATAGTTCTGGTGTGCTCACCTAGCACACTCCTCACAGAAATCCTTAATGAGTTCTCGTGCACTTCTTGTGCTGGCCTTTTAGATTTTTCTAACAACTCTAATGTGCACTCCTTTCATAGCCGTGAGATCCTAGAACACTCATAATTTCACACAAAGACAAGAAATTTAAATATTCCTACAAAGAAATACACTAAACTCATAGCATTCACAAACATACACATGTATTCACATAGACACATAGAGATACTTGGGAATGAACTGAATTTCTATTAACAATTAAATATTTTCAATACTTTACATGGTTTACAATGTTGGACTGTGACAAAGTCTGAGCTTCTTCTCTCCTATGTTCACAAAAGCTTCTTGTCTCCTCACTTTGATCACTCAAAAAAAAAACATCCTTACATGATAGAATACATTGATTTATACATGAAGGGGCTTGTCGAGCCTTCCCTCCAGATTATTCTAGTGTTATCACATCTAATTAAATGTGTCCCTATCACTAAGCCACTATAGTAAATATTCATTCACAATCTTCATATCTAAGGCGATGCTCAGGTTCTGTACTACTACGACCCATTAAAGGAGATTTACATTTATCCTTATACAATACAATGGCTCTCTCTTCTTCGAGCCTTACAAACTTTATTAATTAAATGATAAATTTAAAACAAAATGAGAAGGTTGGAGCTTCTTTGTCCTCGGGATCTACTCCCTCCTTATGCGTTGATGCACTAGTTGCTGACGCACTACTGAGTATGACTGATGCTCTTGCATCATACTCCCATGCTCACAAAGATCATGGCTTCTCTTCTGCTATTGTTGAGATCCTCCAGGATCCCAAACTTCATGTTGTTGTTTCCCACTTTCCTTGCAACATATTTTCTTCATGGAGATCCTCAGTCTCCCAGGTTTCAATACCTTACTCTGCAGTGACCCACTGGCTCTGCTTCTTCACTCTACCTTTCTCACTTGTCTCTTGTTGCTGCTGATGTAAATATTTTTCGCATGTCTTCTCTGAGACATATTCACCATCAACATTCTTATCTCTTCAATTTCAATGTCCATCCTTGACTAATGCTGGCACATAATGCTGCATTTCACTACACTGATTTCGATGTGGTCCACTTCCAAACTGTTATCTTATGTTTCTTTCATGCCGACAATAACATGTTGCAGGGAATTCCTCTCAATTTGTTGGCTTCTCTCATCTACCACTTTTATAGTTACAATCTCATCTCCACTTGTAGGCTCTTTTAACAGATGCTCCAACAACTCAATCTCTTTCTAGCATTTCTCAATCATTTCATCATGTTGGTCATCATCTTCTGCATCCTTTGCTCCTTGTTCAACATTTTTTAGTAATTTTTCTCTCTCAATGTCTTTGAGAGATATTCCTTCTTTTTCCTTCTCCTCTATGGCAACATTGAATGGTTGTCCACCTTCACTTGAACCTGCATCCATACACAAGTTATCAGTTTTAAAAACATGGGGCTCTATGGCCTCACTTAACTCCTCTGTCATCAACTCCACATGTTGACCTAAAATCTCCTTAGAATCCATGAGATCCTCAACTGGTCTCTTCTCATCATCACCCTTTTCAAGGATTGGACCTTATTCAGGCTCACAGATACATACTTCTCTATCATCTGCCTTGAGTTTCTCTTCCTCCTTTACCCAAAATTTTAGCATGTGCTTCTGTCTCCTAGCGATCAACTGCTAAATAGGCCATCTAATAGCCTTCTTCATTACCCATCCACATTTATGGGCTTCCTTATCTCTCTTCCATTGTTACATTAGCACATCAAGTCGTTCCCTCACCTCAACTTTCTCCTTCACAATATCCTCATTACTCATTTTCTCGATGCCCTTCACTTTTTTCACTTCACTATGACTTTCCTCTGAACTCCTCACATGACCATTTGTAGCCATCTTATCTTCACATAGTTTAAACTGCTCTAAAATTATCCTTCTCTACCTACTATCTATAAACAAAGGTTTCACTCTTCTCCCCTTCTTGGAATGCAATTGGTTTCCTTCCCTCAGCCCACCTGGCTATTTGTTGTCTACTGTGCACTTGCAAATAGTTCTTAACACAGAGCATCAATACTTTATCTCTCCTCCTTTTCATGTTTTCTACAGACAAAATTCATCTTTGATACCACTTGATGCAAACCCCCATAACTCCCAGGGGCTCGTGCGACCTCCTGGTCTAAGGATCATTCTCACTAATGATTTGAATTATCTCTTGGGTCCTCACTCAACCCTTAAAATTATTACCACAGGCCTTTTCCCCCTTTCCCTGCACGTAAATCCGTGTTCACGAGGGTCTTTTTGAATAGCGGAGTCGTTCACATGACCTCAGGCCAAAACCGCAGTCTAATATCTTTAAACGGTGGGAACTCCAGCACTTCGAAGCTATGGGATTCGAGTGATTTAACTACAATACAAACCATTTCTCCTGAACGTTGAATTCATGAATAGTTGAAAAAATAAGGGGATCAACGATTTGCACTACACGTCGTGATCTATGATTCACAGAGATTTTGGGGATCCAGGATTCGGGAGTCTCCCCTTCTGCAACAGGAAATACCTACCAATGCATGAACTCCGAACTTGCGGATCAATGGTCTCTGCTTACTCTGGGCTCCGGGCTTCAGAGATTTTCACGTCTTAACTTGCACTTTCTCCCGAATCTGGGAACTCCAAATTCGAGATCGATGATTCTTACTCTTCATGTGGCCAACAACTAAGATTCACTTCACAAATACAGGCTTCAGAAGTTCTCACAGCTTCCACCAACAAACTTCTGGAGTGTCGAACTCTGAATATGTGAAGGGTTTCGATCAACGATCCAGGCGTCCTCACCAACGGAAAGTTGAGATGGACTTCGTCCTTTGAGCCCTTGCAGATTTTTGACCCATAACAAATTACACCCTAGTTCTCCCGAATTGTAGGACTCTCAAACCACTAGCGATTTGTTTACACGTGGCCCTTATGTCGACGATTAGGATCTTCTCCAGGCTTCAGAGCTTCACGATTTCTGCCAACTACACTCAATTTATTCTGGGTTGTTGAACCTTCGAACCACCCTCAATCTGTGGACACGTGTCCCCTATCTGGTCCATATTGACTTCGAACTTCGATACTTCGGGTAATTTTCTTCCTCCACGACAGACACCTAAAGCCTGTCGAAGCAGTGAAGTTCGAAGGACTTAAAGGGTTAACACATGTGCTCCTTCTCCAGATCCAACGGTTGTAAATGATCTGACTCCTCCTTGAGCAGATCTTGTCCACTCAATCATGAAATGAAAATGATTCTCTCTCCAAGGAATTTTTCTCGCTATTCTTCCTGAGCTTCATTAACTCAAAGGACTTAGACTCTGGCGCACACCTTATGCTTCCCTCTTGAAATTTTATCTAGAAATATTTGAAACTTGGTGCACACTTTTTGCTTCCCTCATGAGCTTGGGACTTAACAAAGTCACATGTGCACTCCTTGCACTCACTCTCTCCTCTGAACTTAAGGACTTACAGAAGTTCCTACACACTCCTTGCACTCACTCTCCTCTGAGATTTTTCAACACTTCACTAAGTGTTGACACTGTGCACACTTTACACTGATATTTTATCCAAGCTTTTATACTCCTAAGAGTATATGTGCACTCCTTTCACTCGCTCTGTGTAAACTTACGTTGTCTCTCCTGAGCTATCAAACCCTAAAAAGGTTTGGCCTCTGCACTCCTTGCGCTGACACTGTGCACCCCTTGCATTGGTTTCCTCCTTTGAGATTTTACACTAATTGTGAGTGTAGGTGCACTCCTTTCGCTCGTTCTGTGTAAACTTACACTATCTCCCCTCTGAACTTGGGAATTTTGAAAGTCACTTTCACACTCCTTGTGCTCTCCCACAATCTGAAACTTAAAAGGTTCTCGGCCTCTGCACACCTTTCCTAGAACTTGTGCACACTTGCACTGTCTCGCCTAAGATTCTGATTCTTCAAACTTCATAGGGGCTCGGCCCTTTATTCCTTCAACAACTTGTTGTGCCTTCCTGGCACCCATTCTTTTCCTCCTGAGATTTTGTGGAATTTTGTAACAGTCCTTGACATGCTCTCTGCGCTGGCTTCTTATCCCTCCTAAGATTATGAATAGTTCTGGTGTGCCCACCCGACACTCTCCTCACAAAAATCCTAAATGATTTCTCACACACTCCTTGCACTGGCCTTTTAGAGTTTTCTAACAACTCTAGTGTGCATCCTTGCACAACAGTGAGAGCCTGGAACACTCAGAATTTCACACACAGACAGGGAATTTAAATATTCTTGCAAAGAAATACACTAAATTCATAGCATTCACAAACATGCACATACATTCACACAGACACATAGAGATACTCAGGAATGAACCCAATTTCTATTAACAATTAAATATTTTCAGTACTTTACAAGGTTTACAATGCTGGACTGCGACACGGTGTCAACTTCTTCTATCCCATCTTCACAAAAGCTTCTTCTCTCTTCTCTTCATAAAACCTTCTTCTCTCCTCACTTTGATCACTAAAAAAAAAACTTCCTTACATGATAGAATACATTGATTTATATATGAATGGGCTACTCAATCCTTCCCTCCAAATTATTCTAGTGCTATCATGTCTAATTAAATGTGTCCCTATCACTAAGACACTATAGTAAATATTCATTTACAATCTTCAGATCTAAGGCGATGCTCGGGATCTGTACAACTACAACCCATTAAAGGTGATTTACATTTATCCTTATACAATACAATGGTTCTCTCTTCCTCGATCCTTACAAATTTATTACATTAAATGATAAATTTAAAACAAAACGAGAAGGTTGGAGCTTCTTTGTCCTCGGATCTGCTCCCTCTTTATGTGTTGTTGCGATGGCTACTGACGCGTTGCTGAGTAGGAGTGATGCTCTTGCATGAGAAAGGAATAACAAAAGGTGGTGGATAAAAGTTTGGAAGTCAAAAGGTGGTGGAGAAAATTTTGGAAGTCAAGATGTTCTCTTAAAAGTTAGGATGTCCAATAAAGTCCTTACATGGAATAATGGTTAAAAAAAAATTCTCATACTTCACCATAGTGTATAATGTATAAAAAAATTGGAGAATCATTGAATCATTTATTTGTACATTGTCTATATACAAAATGGGTATAAAATAAAACAATAACATGGAAATTTCTTTGTTTGGTTGCACTTGAATCTCTTGCAATTAAGAGACATTTGTCTTTTCACGTTTTTTACTGACCAACCTACGCCAAATTAGGACTCCATGTTGTGAATTACAAATTTCTACAGGTGAATTGGTATCTTTGAGAACGATAAATGGAGATGGTATTTGAACCGTTGAAGGCATGATTACTTCAACCCGTTTACAGAAACCTTCCAAGTATTTGACATTTGAATTTCTTCTGAAACCATGTTGTATTCTATCCTTGTATCATAGTTACAAATGCAAGATCCAAAAAATGGCATGGTGGAAAAAGTTTGGGTCCCATGAGTGGCTTCGACATTGGATGTATATTCTCTATGTTCCAAATTATTATAGGTTATCTAAATTATTTCCTCCTTGATCTTATGCTCGATCCAAGAGTGTTTGGGGAATCAATTGATTCCCTTTGATAGGGGTGATTTGTTTGCAATGTTTCAGGGGTGTTAGCGGATCGTTTTTCTATGTATCTTGCAAGCGTTTTCAAGTCTACACCATCAAGTTTTTTAATGGCCACCATCCCCAATATCGAATCCAAGGCCTCTTTCTCCTAGTTAGTCTCATGTCCCTAGATATATAAAATACATTTTTTGTTTTAAAATTTTGAATAAAAAACAAAAAACAAAAAATCCACAAGCAAATTGAGACAATTAGAAATCTATAAATTGAAAATCACTTAACTCATTGTGGATAGAATCTGCTTCCTTCCTTCTGCTTGAAATTTCAAGCAAGCTAGGGAAAATCCCTTCTATCATGATTTGGGCAAGTCAACTTGGTCACAGTTTGGTCATGATTTTCAAAGGTTCTTATTTATCATCCATTCTTCCTGTTTTTTTTTTCCTCTTCTAACAAGGATAACCAAATCTCAAACTCAACTTTACATTATAGTGTTGTTTCAAATACAAAGTGTACATAGTATTCCAAAGAAGATAATGATTGTGAGAACAAATATACTTTCTCAAATGAGTCCTAAGAAGGTTTATGGTGGCCATGTCTAATAATAGTGCTAAGATAACTCTCCCATGTTTTATTTTTGCTAATCTTGCAATATATTATACCATAAACATGAGGAAATTCATATATCAAGAAGTCCAAATATAACAGTTGTGAAAGTTGATATTTGTTTTACCTGAAAGTTGTGGAAATGGAAATGGAACCTCCGTTTAACCTCTGGAAACTCCATTCCCCCTCATAAAACCCCAAAACCATGCTTTGGTCACACCCTATCTCCGTTCACCCTCAGGAAACCCCCAAACCTTGCTTTGGTTGCACCCATCGTTTGAAAATGAAATTTCATTTCCTTTCCCGCGAGATTTTCTCATTTTTTTGGTTTGAGCTATCAGTCGATGCTAAAGTCAATTAAATTTACGCCAAATTTAATGCCAACTTAGGGGAGTAAACATAATCTATTACGGGTGTAACAATGGACGCAACAACTCCTAGAGTAGCACCTAAACGATGGAAAAAAACACTTAGAGTTACGTCTAGACGAGTTATGATTGGTCCTACAAATTACATGGTAAACCAGTTTTGTATTTATTGGGAAAGCGGAGTGAATGACTACTGGTATGGATATGGCTAGGAGGACTATGGTATGACATGCTTCTATACTCTAGGTTGTGATTACAAGGAGATGGACAATTGGATACAAGAACTAGGCTGTAAGTGCATTCCAACTAATGGTGAGTAAGTGGATATCAAATGACCAAGGACAAGTTGTGTGTTAAGAGAATGACCTGACTATATGGTTCCCATGGATGACTACAATGGGATTATAGCATGTATAGGTGTCCTAATTTCAAGTGGCAATCTATGTTGAAATGGAACAATTGTGTGATTAGGAGTGAGGAAAGGTTGGGTGAAAGGTCACACCATTAGCTAAATGATAAGGATAGTCTAGATGATTGCAGGAGGTGTAACCATGGCTATGTTTGTAAGTTGGGTGAGAGGAATAGATCCATGGCTCTAAGAATTATAGGTGGAAGCACTCTGGTCATTGAATGGTAATGAGATCTAGGTAGAAATGCATTCAAACTTACGGCAACAATAAAGGAAGTTCAAGATATAGGGTGGACCCTACTCTGTAATATGATCTAAAGTAATATAGATCTCCATCCCACGCATGAGGCATGTCCATGTATCTATGTGGGGTTATAACCTTATGACTCAATAGGTAGGGAGGTCGACATAATAATAGTTGATAGCATGGTCACAAATTTAGTTGGGATTATGAGGATCTCTATAGAACTGAGAAGTGGTGTCATTTGGGTCATTAGAGATAATGGATGCAACATAGTTTAGGTGTTAGTCAATCATTTTTTTAATGATGTCATATATATGGTAGTATGAAGGGAGGCTAAGGGATGTCACTTATATATAAAAATAAGAAGTAATAAGTTAAAAAGAATAAGTCTAATAAGAAAAGAGCAAAAAGGTCATGGAGTGTAAGAAGCAAAAGGACCAAGCGAAGAGATAATGGAACAAAACCAAAAATACCCTACAAGTAAAAAATTGAAATATGAAAAGAAAAAGAAAAATATAAAGCGTGACCAACATGATGAGCTAAAAAAGAGGAGGGAAAATTATTAATATAAAAGATAAAAAATGGAATATGTGCAAGTAAACTAGCATCAAACTAGTTTCATATCAGCTTGAACATAAGAATGTATTATACTTGAAAGGAAAATGTGAGGGAATAAAGATGGATCTATGGAATTACAACACATTTAAGACCTTCTAGGGGACACTTTAGGTGAGGCAGCACTGGAGATACCAGAAGTCTTATAATGTAGCATGAGTATATAGAATGAAAAGGGAAAGGTTCAATATTAAACTCTTATGCATGGCTAACAAATGTTGTGGGATGATAAGAACCCACTTCGAATGAGTCAAGATAAATACCACTTTTTTATTACTACTTACAAGGGGTGTAGGTGGAATTAAGGAAGAACCTACAAGGGAAAAATAAATATAGATAGTGAGGAAAAATAAATGCTACCCAATCTATGCTAAAATATCTAGAGTTTGGAGCAACAACTAAGTATATCTAGATGAAGGATGACAAACTGTTAAGGGAAAGACCTAGGTGATGAAGCATAAGGTGATAATTCTACCAAAGTAATTCTAAGGAAATAAAGGGGTAAAATGATACTTAAGAAGACTTAAGTGTAATATTGACCCACTAAGGCCAAAACCTAGGTGAGGGGAAGATTAAAATGGAGTTCTACTGATTAATATGTGTAATAACTGAGATGTCAAGGAGAACTAATATGACCTCTTTTGGATAGTCTCATAGACCTAGGGGTAATGGTGGAATGTAATACCTCTTACTATAGGAGGCTACCAAAATGTAGATAAGAAGATGAGACCTAAATATAATTCAATAAGGATGGTCATGTTGAAGAAAAAACAAGAGATAGTAGCCAATGGGGTGAAAAATAAGAGGCAAATGACTCAAGAGACAAGTATTTAATAAAGTAATTAAGAAATGAAAAAACATGTATAGTACTCCAATAAAATGAAAATCAAAAGGAAATAATCAAGTAGTAAAGTGGAAAATAAATAGGAAAAGGAAAACAAGCAACTCAATAACATTGGACCAAGAAAAAATAAACAATTAAAAGGGGTTATTTAAATCAGAAATAACAAAGGATACAAGAAAGAGAAAGTCAATGTGTAAAGGTAAGAGTAAAAATAAAAAGGATGAGTGGGAGAGCATTGTCATGAGTAAAGTGAATAGTAAAAAGATGGTGTGATAAATGTGAAAACATGATGGACTCTTTAAGGAGTTATGTGGAGTGGGCTCGATTGACCAATATTAATTTAGTGGAAGGTTTTTTCCCTCTAAAATTAGTTCATGATTTCCAAKTTTCCCCATATGTAGATATCATTATGAATAAGACCYSGAGTAAGATAAAATTAKTTTAGCTCRAGGTTGTTATTAATGGTTTGGAGAAGAGATGAAATCTCTCAATTGATAGCCATTGTAAGGGAAACCACACTAAGGGTGATAGGRTTAGTGGTGAAGCATCCCAARGTGTGAATGSGAATTTYGGTAGTGGAGATAAGGAATARGGTAAAAGGAAKATGAATAAGTGTKCTCAAAAACAAAGTTTTTTTTATCAAACTAGTTCTTGGTCTAGACATCAAAATGCATGARGTGGTTGGTTTGACTTCTCAATCCATTGTCTAYTGATTTCATGGYAGGAAAGTGGGTGAATTRTCATGATTGAGGGAATGGTTGCAAGATACATGGGAACCTTAGGTAGGTACACTCTGAATTATTATTTTTTATMTAGAGGTTGGATAGGGTTTCTCTTTAGATCTCAAGAGGATTTGTATAAGATAGTAGTGCATCACTAGAAGTGAGATTCAATTATGATTTTTAACAAATGTTGGTCCCCTTTATTTTACTGTTTTACTAAGATAAGTGATATATTCACCCCGATATGCTTAAAGTGTTCCGATATTCCACTAGATTTATGGTATTTAGATAACTTTAAATAAATTGATAATGTACTTGGTACTTTTCTTGAAGCAGATATGTTATTTCTAGACATAGTTATTATTTCTATAGGCTATATTTTGGTTGGAATTTCCTTAAGGGGAGGTCTTGTTGTAGATATGAAATTGAAAAAAATAGATCATACCTTTTCTCAACCTCTAGACTGTTTGAGGGCCCCATTTATGTGTATTTGATGTCATAAGTATGAACATGTGGCTATGGAATCTAAGTTTCCTTTTCGGAATAAGGCTTGGGAATGGAAAGGGTAGGTAGGTGGGGAGGTAAATTCTCATTATGGGCCTATCATGTCAAATTTTGTTGATTATCTGTAGAATGTTGGTGGTTTGGAGGCCCAAATAGAGATGTCTAGTTTCATGATGGAGGGTGTATAAGAGGTTAAGGGTGGGGTGGATAATGTGGTGATAGTATCTCAAGTGGAAATTTATTAATATTTTATTAATGGTTCACCATTAATTGAAACTAATTGTACCCCATATATATGCCAAAATGGCATTTAGGTAAGTCCGTAAAATATCAAGCCCCATTAATGTTGCAATATCCTTCTTTTGATTCTAAAAAAAATAGGGTTTATAAATTTTTTTAGGGATAATGGGAAGGCCTTGTCTTGCTCTCTAAAGGGTATGGTGGTATGTAGCTAATCTATGGAGATAATGATTACAAGATCTCCTAAAGGGGGTTAGGCCCTGTAGAATGTTTTCATATTGGGTTTGATTCTAGTGATAACAACTATGTGATTTCTAATAAAAATAGAAGGGGCCCAAATTTGGCTAGTAGTAAATACAATCTATGGTTGAGGAACGAGGCCTTGGGTGATGTTGAAAGGGGGGTTGAAGAGAAACTAGCATATATTGAGGGGAAAATAAATAAGGGGCCACACAAAGGAGAAGGGTCTTTATGAAGCGATGTCTAATAAAATTGTTTTATTTTGGGTGTTTTAGAGTCAATAATGCCCCAACAAAGGGTACCTTGTGATTTTCTTATCATTAAATTGTTGAGCGAAGAGTATATTTTTTAGAATACAAACCCTAAGAGAATTGTTGAGTCTCAAAATCTTGATCTAATGTTTTTTCAAGAGCCTTTAGGTGATCGTGAAAAAAAAGTTGATGATTTGGGAAAATTATTTGGGGGATGGGACTTTGTTTTTGTTGATGCAGGAGAAGATCAAGTGGGTTGATTATTGTTTGGAGGTTAAGGGTTTTATATTTTTTCTAATATCTAGTCCTTTGAATGAAGATAAATAGATATTTTATATTCTTGGGATCTAGATCAAAATTATTATAGTGTTGAATATGTATGGTGCTTACTCTAATAGGGTTAGCTATTGGGAGAAAATTTTCAAGTTGGATTCTATTAGACAAGAGAATGATGTTGTTGGGTTCAAACCCAATTTTTCAATTGGAAATGCTAAAATTTGACATCATTTGGTCCTTTATATTATTATTTTTTAGGAAATTGAATGAAATAGTAGGCCTATTTCATATCGATCCCATAAAGATAAGGACAACCTAGAGAAATAAGAGGGAGGGGAAGAAAAGAATTGCAATGAGTTGGATAGGTTCCTTTTTTCAGAAGATATGATTAGTGACTAGATAAGGGTTAGGTAGTGGGTTAAATTTGGGGAAGAGTAAAATCACTTTCTTATTTTTCTAGAAATTTCTTGTTAGGGAGAAAACCCCTAATCCCATTCACGATTAATTATTCCTAGTTGTTGGAAGAAAATTTTACATGATTGGTTGAGGATAAGTGGGTGCATTTTGATAGATCCTGAAGTGTGCCAACTACTTTTTAATTTGAGAAAAAAATGAAGATAATTAAACAAGATGCTCTTCATTGGGCATAAGAGAAAAAATTAAAGAAGGAAATTGTTTCTATTGAGCTAGAGATGAATGGATTATATTTTCAAGAAATGGTTGGAATATATGTTAATGAGTACAAGTTGAGGGTTAATCATTTAGATAAAAGGAAAAGAAATATATTGACAAATAATTAAGTAGCATGGAGGTTAAAAAGTAGAACACTATAGTTAGAGTTAGTAGATGAAAATACAATCTTTTCCATGAGTATGCACTTCATTGGAAAAATGTTAATGCCATATGGAAAATTAATAGGAATGATGGATTAGTGGAATCTAGTTTTGAGGATATTGCAAGAGTTGGTATTGATAATTTTAATGATATTTACAAGGCTAAAGGTAGGGTTTCAATAGTTGAAGTGGTTATAATGACTACCTTTTTCTTAATTTTGTAAATGATGTAGACAACGAGAGATTATTGGAGGAGGTTTATAAGCAGGAAATGAAAATTGTAATCCACATTTTTCAAAAGGAAAAAATTCAAGGGCTTCATGGGTGGCCCATGGAATTCTTCCTTGGTTTTTCTGAGGTTATTGAAGGGGATATTTTAAGATTTGTTGATTAATATAGGAGGACTAGGAAGATTCTTGCTTCTTTCAATGCCACTTTATATCCTTGATTCCAAAATTAGATGGCCCCTCTTCATTTGATGAATTGAGGCCTATTTTTTTTGTATAACTACATATAAAATATTGCCAAAAAATTATAGCCATGAGAATTATAATCATGAAGTTCGCTCAACGTTTTTAGAAGGATTTACACAAATTTGATATATAACTGCAATTTGAATTATGGTTTCCAATTTTCAATGTTTATTTGGAAAAATAACAAAGCTAATGTATGGAATCTTGTTTCATATGGGTGGATGACAAATCGATTTTAATATCTCTCTGGAAAGAAAAATAAAAAATAGTAACCATGGCCAAAGATCCTAAGCCAAAACAAGTCATGACTCCTACATATCTTAATACCTTCAGCTTTACAATTCTACCACATGATTTTGAGTATGGGGAATTGTTTCAATAATACAAAGAGTAACTTGGGACATACTTATTCCAAACCAACTAAGTAGGATGTATAAAATTCAAAAAAGAATGTTTGATGGTCCCAACTACATAATGTGGTGCTTGATCCCAAGATGATTTTGACTTGTGGCCCTGTTTTCCCTAACTTATTAGATGATAATGGATTTGATTGGTGTATTAAGAATTATTTTCATTGTTGTGTAATGCGATCTAGAGGAGGCCATGGAAAGAGGATGTGGATGCCGTAGAACTACTAAATCAAAGAGAGGAAAGTGGATGGAAGAGGATATGAAAATGAAATCTACAAATATTATAAAGGTAAGAAGATAAAGCAACCTCAATCAAAGGAGGAAGGTCTTTATGAATTCACAAATGATACAACATAGAGGAGATACAATCATTTTTTCCATGTGGCCTTTGAGGTCAAACTTATTGGTTGAAAATGCACAAGAATGGTTATTAAATGTGATTCTATGATCAAGGGAAAAGTTTGAAAATTAGGATGGCCATGTGGGATAGGGATGTTGGATACTTTTCTTGTTGAAAATTTGGCTCGATGTATATACCTAGGATCGTAAAATTGTTTTTTTTTTCAACTCCAAAATATGATATCAATATGTCAAATATGTGACTAAGGTGAGGTTTTATGTTGGATAATATATTTGTTGAAATGATATAATTGGTGTACTAAACATTATTGACTATGTTGTGTATTACAGGAGCCAAATGAGGCCACGGAAACAGATTGTGTCATATCAAATGAGGACACAATGAATGACGTGGGACATCAGGTACTCTAATTTTGACTTAACTTAAGAAAAATTGATCTGATGATTTTTTTTATACGTCCATCCGTTTTCACAATATTATTAAAATTTATAGTGTATTATCCAATCTTGTCAGAAATTAATGCATGTTGTTGATTATTTTAGATGGATATTGGAGCAAATGTAGAGCCTGAGCATTCAACTAGAAAAAGAAAAAGATATGTATGTGGATGTGGAACTCAAAATGTTAAATCAAGTAGAGGACAATGGGTGGAAGAGGATATGACAATGGATTCTTGAAACAAAACAAATGATTGCACTAAACAAGTGGTTGGTTTGGACTATAGTATATGGGATGAATACTTTGAGAAAATTGTTGTTTGTGGGTGTTTTGTGTGTCGTGGAAGGAAACAATTCAAACGAGTGATTGTATAAATACATTACATAGATGATGAGTTTCCAGTGGGTAGCATGCCTCCTACAATCTATTCAAATCCAATAGGAAATGTGGTGAGCAATTTTCCAATTTGATACAAATAATATCTATGCTTCTTTTAAACATTTTTTTATATTATTTAAATAATTAATTTTTTTCTTAATGAATACTTGCAGGATAAAGTTCTTATTTTAAATTTTCTTGGAGCACCAACTTCTAGCCTATATGGAAATGATAATTTATCATATGATACATCTAACAAAAATATGTTCACATATACCAGCTCTGAAGATGAGGATTTGATGAAAACAAGTTACATAACAAGAACCACTTTAAAGATGCATAATTTGCTTAAAGACAAGGGGAAGGTGGACTACATACCCTATGAGAATCAATGTGATGGAGATTATGACTTTCCCCTGAGTTTGAGATCAATTTACAAAGAGACATTTTATCTTTGACTATATTACGCTTGGCCCAGTGATAAAAAAATACCTAGAGTGTATGAGGTGTTTCAATTTTGGGGATATAGCTACATGATATGACCCTAAAATATTCATGGAGAAAATATAGGCCTCTTTATTGTCAAAAATGTCCATTTGGGATATAAACATAGAAATAATTCACAACAAACCACTAGGAGATTAATTCCATATTATGGTATGTCATATTACAGTGGTGAATAAAGAAGGCTATAAGAATATAAGCCTAGCATGTCAACATATGGTATAAATTCGAATATGTATACACATCGTCTCCAATTGGAAAGTGGAAAAGAAATGAATAGATGTCATCTTATGTATATAGATGGACGTGCATACACACACAAAAAAATTGCAGGTTTTATAAATAGTAGTAAGGGAAGGGAACCTAATGTAAGACCGGATTGTCAATTTGTTGAAGTTATAAATGATAAAGACAGATACATGGAAAGAGAGGTTGATAGATTGATAATGATTGAGGCTATTATGTACCTTACCATTGGGGATGAGTTATTGATTAATTGTCCCTTCTTAAAAAACACTCTTGTGTGAAAGAAAAGGGAAGAACAAGGTCTCCCTAAGAGTGTTCACAAGGACATAAAAACAAAGAATAAGCAGTGAGTGTGGATTGACATTTTATAAACTATGTTGTCAAATTTGTTTTTTATTTTAAATTATTGTATAAAAGAAGTAGTCTATAAAATAATGTTCCATTATTCAAATGATGTATATATGTTCACACATTCTATATTTTTATTGGTTAATACATATTTGATTATATTTCTTTGAAATTGATACAATTATGATTTATCCAATTGTTTCCAAACATTAAATAATGCTTGTGTTTGTTGATAGGTAGAATATATTTATGATACACCTACTAATACCCAAGATCAAACTGACTTATTAAGATTTGGACGGAATGATCCAAACCATCCTTTAAACCATACCAGGGTGAAAAGACCAACATTGAAGAGAATACTACGAGATGATAAATTTGAA
Organism: Picea glauca; assembly: GCA_000966675.3. NCBI lineage: Eukaryota > Viridiplantae > Streptophyta > Pinopsida > Pinales > Pinaceae > Picea > Picea glauca. The sequence goes on along the minus strand of JZKD02S1622005.1, from coordinate 107,491 downwards.
GAGATGACGAGATTAACATACATTGATGGCATGCCACATAGCTTTAATGATAATGATTATAGTGAAAATGTAGTGCATGAAGAAGGATTCAAGGAAATGCTTGCAGGTTTCTTTGGGGATGGAAACAATGATGACGATAATGATCATATGGTTGACAATAATGATGATAGCAGGGGTAATTACCACCAACATAATCTTGATGATAAAAACCTAAAAGACTCAATCAAGAAAGCTGCAAAGACACCCATGTTCAGATCGGGTGCAAGTAGAACCTCAAAAATTGCATGCACAATGATATTATTAGAAATCAAGTCACTATTCGGTTGGTCAGATAAAGGAAATTCACTACCCTACTAAAGTGAGTTGAAATGTATTTCTTACTTTGCATTGTCAATTGGTGTAGATAATTCGTAAACATTCATCAACTTCATTTATATTTCTTTAAGGGTATTTTAAAACCATATATTTTATATAAACACTCCTAGTATAGATTGACATATCAAACATCATCATAAGTCAAACATTCAAGATTTAATCTCTAGCAATCTTACAGGGCACTAAAAACTAAAATATTCCCTGAGGAGAATGTGTTGACATCAACTTGGAGAGAAGCACGTCAGTTGTTGGTTGAGTTGGGGATTGAATATAAACAAATTCATTCATGTAAAAATGATTGCATTTTACATAGAGATGAATATCAAAACAAGGTAGAATTCCCTGTATGAAAAGTGAAGAGATATTGTACAAATGTACAAGGCCCTACAGTTCCAAAGAGGGTTTTACCTCACATGCCAATTATACCTAGAATTCAATGAATGTTTCGATGCAAGTAACTTGCACAATTGATGGAATGGAATACAAAGAACATGAGTAAATATGGGTTCATGAGAATTTTGGCCAACTCCAAAGCAATGAAACACATAGAGGAAAAATGGCCAAGTAAATTCAAATATGAACCATGTGGTATTAGGTTTTGTCTTGCAATTGATGGAGTTCACCCATTCTCTTTCCTAAGCTCAAATTATAGTGTTTGGCCAGTCGGATTGATAGTATACAATATTCCCCCATGGATGAGTGTTAGAAAGGAGAACCTTATGCTGACTCTCATTGTTCCAAGAAAATATCAAGTTAAAAAGATGGATGTTTATATTGCTCCTTTTATTGATGAGATGCAACTTATATGGAAAGGCATAAGAATGTATGACATATCACGTCCTTCATAAAATAGGTCCTTCATGTTGTATGGTGTTCTATGTTGGACTATTCATGATTTCCCTGGACTCGGTGTCTGTTCTGGTAAGATAAAATATTTACGTATTCACACTCATAATTTATTTTCATCCCAACTTTCATACTTACTTTTATACTATTATTATGATGTTATTAACATTACTTATTGAATTGCAGGGCTTCAAACAAAGGGGATATTTGCATGTCCAGGATGTGTAGATCAATTTCAAAGGAGGTATTCTAAAGATCTACATAAATTTATTTACACAAACAACATGGTTTTTATACCAACATATTATAAGTTTAAAAATCGTTTGAAGAATCAGTTTGATGGAAAAGTTGAAAATAGAGGCCCTCCCGTGATTATGGGTCTAGGTGATTGGATTAAGAAGTATGAAGATGATGAATTGAAAGCTTGGGAGGATTTTTTTGACCGAGGTGATTCAATTGAAGAACTAGAACAAGTTGTAGTTAATATTCTAGAAGGAATGAAAAGGAAACCCATATTTTATGACCTCCCTTACTGGAATGATCTATTAATATCTCACCTATTAGATCCTATGCACATCTTCAAAAATGTCCCATATTCTATATTTCGACATACACCAGGAAAAGAGAAGGACACCTTGTCTTCGAGGAGAGATATTTCTCTTTCATGTACCAAAATTAATAGAAGACATTTGTGGCCAAACAGGGAAAATGAAACATATGTAGAAGCTCCATGGATTTGAAAAAAAGAGAGCTAGACCAACTAAAAAATGCCATCTGTTCAATAAGAACACCTACTAGCTATGGATCATCATTGGATAAAGATTTTACAATTGATGGACATATCACAGGATTTAAAACACATGATTTTCATAATTTTATGAAGGTATTATATATCATCATTTAAGTTTTACTGGTAACATTGATTAAGTACTAAATATATTTTGATATTCTGTTGTGTGAGAAAAATTACTAATGACCTTTGATAACTGTGTTTGATAGCATATCATGCCATTGGAAATTAGGGGGGATTCATGTATTACCATTGACTTAAGGAATTCCATAAGTCGATTGTCAGCATTTACAAGGTATGTGGTATGAAATGTTCATGTGTGAGACACATAGAGATATTATATTCCATTTTAATTTTTCACTAAAGGTTCATACTAATTTATTTTTCTTATATTAGGTGGGTGACTGTAACGACCCCTTCGTTACGACTACAAGCGAAGCAGAAGTGAATTTTTTTTTTGTTAAAAGGCAAGGTGGTGACGAAAGCAACATTTAACCACACAACTGATAAAGAACGCAAGAATGCAGTCTAGGCAACAGGAAGCTATGACTCCACGCACTAGCACCAGTGCAATTGGGTGAAATGTGCATAGATCAACAAGGAGAAAAAGACTACCCTCCTGACGCAACCACGAACATGCCTACAAGATAAGAGACAACATCCCCATCCCAACACAATGGCCTTGACGAACCAAGACTAGAACCTCAAGGCGCATGAACCCAATGCCGAAAGGTGTTCAACCCATGCGCCAAAAGAAAAATTTACAATCCTCAACAACACTCCCACAGAAGGCACCAACTCCAGCCAAGTTATCATTCCCCGCTATCTAATAGGGTGCACCATGATCCCCTCATCAGGAATCATTCCATCCCCAGATGATAGGTGCATCAATAACCTTGGTGCAACAATCCTAACGGGACCAAGGATTCAAGAAAATCCAGCGCTCTAGGAGGCGAAGCAATTGGCACGAGACTACACCCACACCCCAACAATAGGTCAACGAGACACAAGAGGACAACAACAAAGGGAGATGCAATCCAACACATGACTTTATCAAAAACCCAACCCAATCATCAAGTCCAAACTGGTCAATACTTTACGATCTAAAATTAGCGTTAATACAGATCTAAATTACCCAGTCTAAAATACAAATAGCCAGTGATTTACAAAATTAACTTAACATGATACACAAATCTAAATTAGAGAGAGTCGAATTTACCAAATTAAACAATAACTATAAATCGAATTAAGTTAATCATATTTCTAAATTAGCAAGACTAAATGACAAATTAGACAACATTTACAATTCAATCTACCATTAACACAGTCTATTCTTAGCAATACCAATATAAATAAAAAGGGACATTATAGTTATCAAGCATAGTGCTTATTATTAAAGTGCTATTAACGAACTACCTTCTGAAAAACTATCTAGACAAAAAAATAGTAGTAGGATTTTACTAGTTATCTAATACAGAGTATGCGGTTGAGTAAAAACAAGTTTGACCATAACAGAATTATCCTTTCATTAAATACGCCTCTACTGAAAATCAAGGCATGGACTGATGACAGTAAGGTGAGGGCGTGGTCTGACAAGAATCAATCACGGTCAAGCTAAAAGCTAATTCCATGCTTTCTTTACTGAATTTTTGTCCCGAACAATAAATTTACAGTCATTAACAAATTGTTGCCATCGCAATCAAACTTGGCTAGGTGGATGCACTGTCAGACCCAGTAATAGTTGTCTAAAAAGGAAAAATCGTAGTGTCATGGAACTGGATTACAGGATTTCTAACTTGTACACGGTTTACACTTTTCTGTGTGTGAATGATTTGTATAGAGTTGAACTAAACTCTTCACGATTTCGGTAGAAATCCAAAGGGTGAATGCAAAAAACATGAGTGAACTTACTGAAATCCAATGCGTCCCAGAATCATGAATTTGTCAATTTTCTAAGACCAAAACGTGAATTTCCCTTTCTATTAACTCACAACAAACAAATTTGGCAACCAAGCTTCTTCATAGAGATTAGAGAGGTTTTATATATCAGGTAATTTTCTCCCTATTCTGTGTGTCTCTCGACCTTCTCTCTCTCCGTGAGCACTAAATGTGATTTTAATGAACTAAATGTGATTTTAATGAAACTAAAACTAAATAAACTAAAGGTGATTTTTATGAAACTAAAATTGTATAATCAAGAACTAAATGCTATTTTACTGAAACTACCATAGAATCAAACTAAATGTGATTTTAATGAAACTAAACTAAATGAACCAAATGTGATTTTTATGAAACTAAAACTGTATAATCAAGAACTAAATGTGATTTTACGGAAACTACAATAGAATCCACAATCACTTATGATATTCATAAAGGCCTCCTAAAGATGCATTTTATATCATTCTGGGCAGTTCGAAACAAATTCCTTCACTTGATTAAGCATAATAAACAATCAGACACAAGGGTTTCTTCACGCATAATTTAGTTTTCTCATATCCACTAAATTTGGATCGAGTCATCTAGTTAATCTAGATCCTATTCTTCATGCTATAATCCTTATTAATTCTAGCAGTTGTTACAGAGTTAGGATTCGAGATCCTTAACAAATGTATTCAACCTTTTCCAAATTCAATAAAACAGAATTACGAGAACCCACTCTCTTGAGTAAGAAATGACTTTACTTGCAACATCCAATGATAATCTTCAAAATTTAATCTTTGCTCTTGCATCATGTTTTAAAGGCCAAATCGCAGGCAACCAAAACAAAAATCAACGCAGGAAAGAATTCGTCCTCCAGGTAGTATCACTGAGAAAGAAAAATTGCAGACCAAGGCACAAACTCAGACAAATGTTTCATTTTCATTCATGGGCCTTCCAGTGCTCGAAGGGTACATTCTAATAGTGATTTTCAAAATAAAATTGAAACAAACATTCGGCACCAAATTAGCTAAATCATCCAATCACAGGTTACACACTTCCCTTATCTAACAAGTAAGCAGAGGAGTAACTATACAACAATCGCTAAGAAGGGATTTAAAACATAGCAAATCATTGAATAAAATGAGAAACACACCAGGGTTTAAGTGGGTTGGAAACGAAGAGAAAATCATCCCAACAATTGAAGAGATGGACATTCCAAGAAAATGCAGAATTTGATTTATTAGAAAAACGCAAGGATCATGCCAACAACATGGAGGTCATATCAATCGCAAGAGGGCGCAATACAATCACTCAACCAGGAACAATCAACATGGTTAGATGGCCGGTAGGAACATCCTTCACTCATCATCCATGCACAGAAAAGCAGGGCATTGAGAACCATATGTTTGTTAACACGGAAGTGACGACTGTAGATCAGGCTCCTGGTTGACTGCTCAGGCATGGACTGATGATCTATGGACGAAGGCATAAATAAACCACAATCATCACAAATCAATAAACCATAGGACGGTCAAGACATGCAGGGATCGAAGCCAAGGGAATCAATCAATGACGAGCTTACGACTATGGGGGATTCAATTATCAACTAAATGCCAAGACCATCATTTTCTTTACCCAAACAAAAATACAGAACTAAAAGTGTAAGTATGCTAGTAATCTATCATGCAAAATTAAAGGAAACGTACTATAGCCCAAGTCGCCCGCTCTGAGTTGATGTCCCGTGTGCTCCGTGCAACTCCTGCTTACCGACCAATAAGACTTCACCGGTACCTCCCAACCAACGCTAGGGGTACTCTTCTTCCCCCTTAGCCCCCGAGCTGCAAAGGGGCCACGCACACTAACCAGAGAATTAGCTAGCTCCCAGCTTGCCTCGCAAGGCCGAGCTACCACTCTTCACCGAGATGGGTATCCCAACTCCAACAAGCTAAGTCATTCAAGTATAAATTTCTGCAGCGTAACGTTACGCATAACATAAGGGATCCATCATCATCCTCCTCCCTCCTTTATATAGATTTTCTAAGTCAAATACTTTCCCAAAATCCCTTTTAATTTATTTTTCATTAATTTAATTCATAATAATCCTTCCCATACATGTGTGACCCATCCCCATCATTCCTCCATAAATTAATTTCAATAATTAATTAAATACCCCTATTTCCCTCACCCACCTAAAATCATTCCTAGAATCGCTCCTAGGTGTCCCCATATTCCCTTACAAGTTTTAATGACTTTCCCCCTTACTAATTTACAAGTTGAGTTAATTTAGAAAGTTCTTAAATGCTAGATACCTTACTAAGTTAGGCTTTCTGCTTTTTCCTTGTGTTTTCCCTTTCTTTTTATGTTTCCATATTTTTCCTAGTTTCCTAAATCTTTTAAATTTCCCTCTTTCCCTTTTTATTTAAAGCTCAAAAAGGCATGTACATAAACTTACCCTTTTTCCCTTTTTCTTTTTTTATGAATAAATTTTTAATTAGCATAATATAATAAAACAATTATTTCCCCTTTTTAAATTTTATCCCAAAAGATTTTTATAAATCAATATAATTGCTTACCCCCTTCTTGTCACAAGATTAATGATGATTATCATTTTTATTTATTTATTTTTATTTCTATTTTCACAAACATATTTTCTTTTACAACAAGTTTCACCTAGACCTAGATTTTAATTTTCGAGGCTCGGCGACATTTTTTTAGGGAAAATGTTTTAAATTTTTCTTATCACTTTATTCGTCCTAAGGCCATCTAGGTTTATTCATTTATTAATTAACAACGCGACGTGCCCTTCAGGACGCACTACGTGCTCCAAGGGTGCCACTCGCTTCTTTCCATTTTCTTGCGCAACGTGCCCTTCAGGACGCACCACGTGCTCCAAGGGTGCCACTCGCTTCTTTCCATTTTCTTGCGCGACGTGCCCTTCAGGACGCACCACATGCTCCAAGGGTGCCACTCACCTCTTTCCATTTTTCTTATGTGACGTGACCTTCAGGACACACCATGTGCTCCAAGGGTGCCACTTGCCTCTTGACTGACTTGGTAGACATAAAAAAACCTTGGAGTCAATACTTCGCCAGGTGATCTTATGGGAGACTAAGGGCCTCTAAGGAATAAGGCCCCTGCCTTATTGCGTGCCCCTTAGAATCATCGTGAGCGACTGTCGCAGTCTGCCCTCATGACATCATGGGTCCTCTCGAACTAGGTAATCGTTAACCTATAGTTCAATCCATGACGGGAGTGCTAGTAGGCCATGGCAGGGCTGTTGTCCACACCTCTCCCTCAACATCTATGGTAGTCGTGCGTGACCCCTTTACTCCACATGTGAGTCTAGTCGGCAAGCTATCGTCATCCTGCATCATCAACGAATTATGTCAGAAATATATCCATAATCATATCATCTAATCAGATGCACTAATATCACATATAAAACAATCAAACCCCAATAGTTCACTCCCCGACTCGATCCGGAGTCCAAGGGGTTCCATCAATGCCTCTGCATCCTCGAGGTCCAAAATCCTGCACACTCAGTAAAACCAAGTCAATAGCACCTATCTATGTCAATGCAGCAAAACAACATGTCATCAACCCATAACACCTCATAATCAAAATCAAATGCTTAATAGTATAATAATCTGGATCACTTGCGAGCAAGTGTCCTCAAAGAATAAGTTTTCTCAGTGTGCACAAGAGCGGGATGTTACGGTGACCTCCAAGGAGATCCATGAATGTGAAGTATTAAAATGGAAGAAGGAAATTGCAGAAATGGTATGTGTATTTGAGAAGGACCTCCCTACAAGTTTCATGGACCTACAAGTCCATTTACTTATACACATAATTGATGAAATTGAATTGGAGGGTGTCGTATCAATGAGGTGGATGTTTTTCTTTGAGAGGTATATGAAAAATCTAAAAATATATGTTCGAAAAAAAAAGGCACATCCAGAGGGTTGTATGGTTGAAGGGCATGCATTGAATGAAGCATTTTTCTTCCTATGTGAATTCCTTGGTAAGGATTTTGAAGATGGGCCACGCCTCTAGGATGAAGAACAAGCATCATATATTATTGATGGAGAAAAACCACAATATAATGGTGTTCAAGTAGAAAATAGTAAGTAAATTCATGATCATTGTGGTTTTTTTCCTTGCAATCATTAATTTGATCTATAATTTATTTTTCAAATTAACAACATAATATTTAGAGCTTGAAATAAACATGTCGACATGTAATAGGTGTAGACGAAGTGCTATACTCGACAAGTTCATTCTGTACCACATGGACTTTATGAACAAATGAATTGATTTGTATTATAAAAAGAGAGAAGAAGTGTTAGAAGCAAGGAGACAATTTAAGAGATCCAACCAAAGGAACACTCCACTTCCCATTGATCTACTTGGGGAATGGGGCAAAGATTGCAAACTATAATGGGTCACTAAACAAATTCAAAATCAAATAGAAGATGCAGGTATAGATTCAAACATAACATAATATGAAATCAACATGTGTACATGATGTGAAAGAAAGGTACAGTTGGAATTTTACAAAATGTTGTTTCCTTATAGTTTTGACACTATTAACTATTTTAATATTCATCATTATATTTGTTTTCACTAAAATAAATGGTCTTTCAAAGGTGAGGAAATATCCCACAATGTGGGCATATGGACGACATTATCATGTAGAAAGTATAGATGTAAAGACACAATCCTTTGATTGTGGCATCATGGTTGATTTCAAGCAATCCAATCGAGCAAGCTCAAAAGATAAGAATATTATTGAAGGGAATCTACAATATGTTGGGAAAATCCAAGAAATTATTGAGTTGGTTTACCGCTCTTTTAAATGTTGTATCTTTAAGTGTAGATGCTATGACGCATTTGAGAGGACAGGAAGGCATGATACCTGTAGTTGATTTTTTTTTTATAGATTCCTCGAGGTTCCTACTGAAGGATAAGGTGCCTTATGTTCTACCAATTAATTGTGAGCAGGCATTTATTTAACTCAAATAAGAAGCGGTAGTGATCGATAATCTATTAATTCATAGATTGTTGTGATAATATATATGTGTTTATTAATCAATAAAATTGTTATAATATATGTCTAATAAATGTATGTTGTTCATGTGTAGGTATTTTTCTATGAAGATATTTTGGACCCGAAATGAATATTTGTCATATATTATGATCCAAGATTAAGGCATGTATTTGACTATGCATTAGTGGATACTGAGCAAAACAATGATGGCCAACAAAATGAGAGGATACTGAGCAAAACAATGATGGCCAACAAAATGAGAGAGAGGGATTAGAGAACATCGAATAAATTGACATCCATGATGATGTTGAATATGGTTATATTCATGCACAAGATGACAATAATCCAAAGTTAGATGATGTTATGAAAGACAACAATATGGATGGTATAGAAAATGATGATCCAAATACATCTAGTAACAATATAGATGGTCTAAAGTCAAATTTCAATGATGATGAAGATGATGTAGGCCAAGATGAGGATGATGATAATATTAAATACTTTAAAGAACATATGAACCTTGACAATGATACACTGGATGACATTGTCGCAGACAATAATGTTGTTAATGTTTAATCCATTATTATAGATGTTTGCATTTCATTAGATAACAATAGCATAATCCAAGATCACTGAGAAATACACAATCACAAGAGACACAGCATTTATCCTGGGAAACCCTCTAGGGGAAGAAAACCAAGCAAAACTTCCTTAATATAGATAGCCAATACAATGCCAAGAGATCTCTATGCTAAAACAGAAAGTCCTCTCCAAGATATGCGCCACTCTCTATCTCCTTTGTCGATAACAGATCTGAACTTGTCTCTCAAACTGAGCAAGTGAGTTGTGTTCAAATGAGGCGCTAGCCTCCTTTATTTATACAAATTCTGGCACGTGTGAAGTGTCTCTTCACTGGCAAGGCCGACTTCTCAATCTGGGTGGGTAAACCCACCTTTATTATATTTTTGGGTCTTCTTATTAACTGCTGGGGCTGACTTCTTATTCTTCCTATTATAATTGTCTGTTGACCAATCCACAAAAGGGGATTTGGTCCTATTACAATATCCAACATGATCAATCGACAATGGGGATTGATCCTATAAATAAAATATCAATAATAATAAGAATACTCTTTGCAGTTACATTATTTCAACAAATGTTAATGACCAAGACCTCTAAATTTTCATAATTATTTGTAATCCATATTTTAAAAATGTTGATTATTATGGCCCAAACTTTGAAATGCTTCAGTATTATTTGAGTCGATACAAATTACCTATTGCAATATCATTAAAGTGTTCAATATTTGCTATGAATTGTTGGAAAAAAAATAGGATTACTTGGATAAGAGTTATCATGGTTAATGGTCATGTATTGGTTGATAATGGTTTATAGGTTTTGTCAGGTTATTGGTTAGACTCACACTGAACTAGGATGAAGAACCTATTCAATAACAATACATTAAATATGCAATTGTTAAAAAATATAATTACATATATCGTATATATAAAACAATGTAAATCCAAAACATTAGGATAAATGTATCCAAAGTTTGTTCATTAATTTATATTTTAAAACAAACTGAAATATTTCACTAAGCCTAAGCCTAAGACCTTAACCTTTATACCATCTAACCCCTAACCCCTTGAAACATGGACGATCTTGAAGATTTTGTGGGGACATTAGACATCCTTGAGTCTTGAAACCCTCCCATACCATCAAGGCATGTGTCTATTATAAGCGTGTAAAATTTCAACGCATACATGCATAGTTTGGAGAAATTTCAACGTTGGTCTCATTGACTGCTAACCATGTAGTTGGATGGATTTCATTAATCCCTTCACCCAATATAATCCCTAACCCATTAACCATTAAACCACTTGCATGTTGAACCCTATAAAATTCTTTGGGGATGTCTCAACTTAATATAATCATGGTTTAATCATCTCAAAGAATGCCACAAGAAAAAGACAAATACATGGGAATTGGCATCTTCATCAGGTTTCGTTGTAAATATGGGTATGTTGGGTTTGATATTTTTTGGAATGGATGGAAAAATTGGGTCATGATGATGATGTAAATGACAACCATGATGATGGCGATGATGAAGAGAATGGTTTCCCTGAGTCTTAAAACCCTCCCATACTATTAAGGCATGTGACTAGTCTAAACATGTATAATTTCAACACATAGAGTCACATTTTGAATAAATTTCAACATTGGCCCCATTCACTACTCTCTGTGCGGGGTTGGTGGATGAAATTGGTGATGGGAATGTTGGAAGTTCCAAGAAATTTCAATAAGGTTCAGACAAATATTCTATAGAAGAGAATGACAAATGATGACAATGAGATCGACATGAATAATGAACATTGATGAAAACATGGACGATCTCGAAGATTATGTGGGGACATCAGACATACTTGAGTCTTGAAACCATCCCATACCATCAACACATGTGTCTAGTCTAACCATGTAAAATTTTGACACATACAGTCACATTTCAAAGAAATTTCAAGATTGGCCCCATTCATTGCTCACTGTGCAGGGTCGGTGGATGACATTGGTGAAGGGTATGTTGGAAGTTTCGACAAATATTATATAGAAGGGAATGATGAATGATGACAATGAGATCGACATGCATGATGAACATTGATGAAAACAGGGACGATCTCAAAGGTTATGTGGGGACATAACCATTCTTGAGTCTTGAAACCATATCATACCATCAAGGCATGTTTCTAGTATAACCATGTCAAATTTCAACGCATACATGCAGAAATTGAAGAAATTTCAATGTTTTCCCCATTCACTCCTCACTGTGCAAGGTCGATGGAAGTCATTTGTGATGGGTTTATTGGAAGTTCTGTGACATTTCAAGAGAGTTTTAACAAAGATTCTAAAAATGGAAATGACAAATGATGACAATGATGCGTCCATGATGAGCATTGATGCAAACGTACTAGACAATATCAAAGATTATGTGGGGACATCAGACATCCTTGAGTCTTGAAACCCTCCCATACCATCAAGGCATGTTTCTAGTCTAACCACATCAAATTTTGATGCATACAGGCATAGTTTGAAGAAATTTCAACATTGGCTCCATTCACTTCTCACTATGCAGGGTTGGTCAATGACATTTGTGATGGGTGTATTGGAAGTTCCATGACATTTCAAGAGAGATCCTACATAGATTCTACAAATGGAAATGACTAATGTTGAAAATGATACATCCATTATGAACATTGATGCAATTGTAGATGATCTCAAAGATTGTGTGGGGACATCATACATCCTTGACTCTTGAAACCCTCCCATAACGTCAAGGCATGTGTCTAGTCTAACTACACCAAATTTTGATGCATACATGCACAATTTGAAGAAATTTCAACATTGGCCCCATTCAATGCTCATTGTGTGGGGTTGGTGGATGACATTTGTGATGGGTGTATTAGAAGTTATAACATGACATTTCAAGAGAGTTCTGACAAATATTCTATAGATGGTAATGATAAATGATGAAAATGAGGTGTGCATGATGAAATTTGATGTAAACGTGGACGATATCAAAGATTATGTGGGCACATAATACATCATTAAGTATTGAAACCCTCCCATACCGTAAAGTAATATGTCTAGTCTAACCATGTCAAATTCTGACACATATAGGCCGAGATTAAAAAAAATTCAACGTTGGCCCCATTCACTGATCACTGTGCGGGGTCAGTGAAAGACATTTTTTATGAGTGTATTGGAAGTTCCATGACATTTCAAGAGAGTTCTGACAATGATTCTATAGAATGGAATGTCGAATGATGACACTGAGATGTGCATGATGAATGTTGATGCAAACATGGATGATCTCAAATATTATGTGGGGACATCAGACATCCTTGAGTCTTGAAACCATCCCATGCCGTCAAGGCATGTGTCTAGTCTAACTATGTCAAATTTCGACACATACAGGCACATATTGAAGAAATTTCAACATTGGCCACATTCACTACTTACTATGCGGGGTCAGTGGATGACATTTATGATGAGTGTATTGGAAGTTCCATGACATTTCAAGAGAGTTCCAACAAATATTCTATAGATGGAAATGACGAATAATGACAATCAGACATCCATTATGAACATTGATGAAAACATGGACAATATCAAAGATTAGGTGGGGACATCAGGCATCCTTGAGCCTTGAAATCCTCCCATACTGTTAAGGCATGTGTCTAGTCTAACCATGTAAAATTTTGATGCATACATGCACAGATTGAAGAAATTTTAACATTGGCCCCATTCATTTATCACTGTGCGGGGTCAGTGGAAGACATTTGTGATGGGTGTATTGGAAGTTCCATGACATTTCAAGAGAGTTCCAACAAAGATTATACATACATAAATGAATGATAATGACAATGAGACATGGGCGATCTCAAATTGTATGTGTGGAGTCGATGGATGTCATTAATCCCTTGACCATATATAATCCCTAGGCAATTAACCATTAAAATACCTAACCCCTAAGCCCCAAACCCCTTACCACTTTACCCTTAATCCCTTAAACTGTAACCCCTAATTCGTTTTAACCCTTAATACTTAGACCCCAAATTCCTAAATCCCCTAATCCCTAAATCCCTTATCCACCTAACCCCCAACAACTCAACAAATTAACTATTTAGGCATATTAGGCGTTAAATTGGAAGCCAAACTAGAAGCTAAAAAGGAAGCTAAGTTGGATGAGAACTAGGAAGCTAAACTGAAGTTAAATTAGAAGATGAAATCGAAGCTAAACTTGAAGCTAAACTCGAAGCTAAACTTGCCACTAACTTGGGTGCTAAATAGGTTGCTAAATTGGGCGCTATAGTGAGCACTAAATTATGCTTTAAGTTAGGTGAAAAATTAGTCGCCATTAAGACCAAATTGAGTTGCTTGATGCAAATGTCGCTCAAAATAGTGTCATCCCAATAAATAATGTCGACTTTAGAAAAAAAGTGAAGAAAAATACATTAAAACAACCAGTGGAAACAAAAAAGGGAGCTAAAATGGAAACTAAGCACATGGATGTGTTGTAGTGAATTCTTGTGGTTTAAAACTAGGGTGTTATTGTATATATTGTAATTACAACATTTTTATATCATTATTTTAATCTTCAAATTAGAACCCTTATTCATACTCAACATATTAATAATAAGATTTACATGGAGCTTAAAAAATTACAAAACGTAAGGGTTATGAGTTTGGATTAAAAATTAACTTTGTACCCTCTGCTAACTAATGTCATGTGTCCATGACTATGGCATGTTGGCACACACGTGAGTTTGTGTCAAATGTGGTGGACCGTTTAGCCATGTCAACTAGGTTTTATTAACCATTACATTTTGCATGTAATAAGGTTTTATTAACCATTACATTTTACATGTAATAATATATTGCAAAGGTAGTATATTTAAAATATATATTATATATAATTATATAAGGTTGTATATTAAATATTGTAATTTTTAATTTATATTATATATTATATTATTCTAGATTTATAGTAATTTTAGATTTATCAAGTGATAAGAGGGATCAAATTTTTTGAGGTGCAAATTTTTCTTCAAGTTTGATACTCTAAAAGAGATTTACACCTTGAGAAATTTGATCCTCATTAATGCTTGATAGATATAAGATTAAGATTAATATAGTTTCGTTATTGTTTTTTGAATAATATTATTTTCTAACTATTTAAATTATCATGAAAAAATGTGAATAAAACCAAAATTAAATTATAATCAACATTATAAAATCTCAATCCCATAAATTTATCAAAAGCATTAATTTTTTTTTAATACAAGTAGATGTGTTGTGTTGACACCTTCTAACACTATATATATATATATATGGTCAAAGTTATTATTTTTTATTTTATTTTGAATGTTTTCTCACTTGTTAAGGAAGCAATTGGGGAGGATTTGAACTTTTCCCCAACAACCTACAAATGGTAATTGTCCTCTACTAATTGTTGACACTATGTAACTGTTTAAAAAAAAAACAAATTATTTTTGTAAGTCGTTGGTTTTCGAATGCTTTGAAAAAAGGTGAATGTTTGTTGAAGGGTCATTGTAGTTGTGTTGATTTAGATTATTTTTTCTATGTTATTCATTTTCATTTAGATGGAGAATGTTGAAGGGTTATAGTTGTTATAGCTTAAAAGGTGTTTTTTTTGTTTTTTTTTTGTGTTTTGGTATTTTATTTTGATGGGATGATTATCTAAGTGACCTCAACTGTCTAATCATTCAAGAAATAATAATGAGTGAGATAATTAAAGGGAAATGGAATATCCATCATTATGTAATAAAAAAAGGAACATTGTGGAGAATTCTTGGTTTTTTTCTCTTGCCTTTGAGACTCTGCATTGGGAATTTGATAATGGTTTTTTTCTTTCTCAGGGTCGACAACATTCATTTTGTAGGTGGTACCTAATCTGGATGTCTCTATTGATCAATTGGTGGCACAAGACTTTGTTTTAGTCTATTTGGCATGCTCTTTGTCAAATTGGGCATCCTTACATTGGGTTGGAGGTTTGATTTTCGTATATTCAGGGCTAGGCTTAGGGTTATCTTTAGTTCATTTCTTCTCTAGTGGTATTTTTGTGTGTCCACTATCCATTGGTTTTTGGTGGGTTTTCCTTCATTTGATTTCAAACTTCCTTGATTTTCATTATTTTTGATTGGAGGTCACCCCTTCCCTTTCTTGGGATCTCTTTAGTTCCTTCTTTCCTTTTAGTTCTTACATCTCCCCCACTCCTCATATATGAGCCTGGAGCATATAATTTATGGACTATAAGGAGTTATAGGATACCAAGAGGGCTCTCGAGTGACATGAGTAGACCTTGGGTCGCCATGATAGTCTAATTTTCTGGATTCACGAAAAATTGAAGGAGAATGGAATAAATTTCAATCCCTTTGAGGAAGCTTTCATGGATATATTATTATAACAAACAAAACACATTTCCTCCCTCAAATCTAAACTAGTTGATCTCCGATGAGTAGTCTCCCACTTAGTCAAGAAAATTTATAATGATGTTAATTCCATAGACCTCCCCTCAAATTTAAATCTTTATTATCCAAGTAAACTAGCCCCAACTCATCAACTCACAAGGAAAGCAACTTTTGCAAAGGAACCAGATAATCCAACCAGTTTTTCAAGATGAATTCTTCCTTTGTTTGGCCTTCTTAGTCATCGTTTGTTATGATTTTTAAAAACTTTAAATTTCTAGTAATCTATTATAGAATCTACACCTGTCATTTTGTATTTGAAGTATCTACATTATTTAAGTTTTATATTGAATTGTAACCTCCCTTGCGTCTGTACAATGGGTCTGCAAACTAAAGAACAATACCTATTTTGATGTACCTTCTTAATACAAGATTTGTTGCATATTTTATTAATACAAATTGTATAGTTATTATTATT
>JZKD02S1622005.1:64059-91004 GCA_000966675.3 Picea glauca | reverse complement strand
ATATATATAACAATGGTATCGTTATTTTCCCGTCAATCAACTCATGAAATCGGTTTACCTTACCACAATCATTTAGCTCTACTTTTTGATATTTTAAAAATTCATAACAACTATTGTAAATAACATACTCTCTTCCAAATTTACATTTAATTGGTTGAATATAATATCAAATTATTTTTTTATCATGCTATTATCCTTAGAAAGCGTACAAGCTCGCCCTTTCATACAACTAATAATTATATAAAAAAAAACCATTTCTATTACTCTTTTATATATCTCAAAACTCTTATATATTTAAAGGTTTTTATGAATTTATTAGTATTATTATTATGAAAGGGGATACCGAATGTGGTTTAAAAAGATTTAATGCCTAATGTTAAATGACAAGTGGGATTCTTATATTACAATCCATTTTCATGGGACTACCATCAAAGTCATTTTGGTCATCCATCCATCAAATACAAGATAAGGTCACATAGATATCTTCCATCTTGCATTGAAGGTCCTATATGGTATTTTTATAACACCAAGTTTTTCCCCTCTATCTCATTTTGCAATTTTTACTACATTACCACCGAAGTTCCATTAAACACGAATAAAATGCTCTTATAAATTTCTCTAGTAGAATCTCATATAACCTCATTTATCATATAACCTCATTTATTGGTATTTACTCATCATTTCAATCATATTCATGGTACATGTCTTGATCATAATACATATACATATTTCCCTTTTTCCTTCTTTCTTTCTCTATTGTAATACTTAAAGCAACACATCTCACAATACATGTGGACCAAGACATTGTGATCATAAATACATATACCTGGCAACTAAAGGGTGGATATAATGGTCAACCCCTTGCAAAATAGAAGATTATGGAAGTCAATGTGCCATAATTCCAATTCATGCTTATATAATAGTATTTAATAAATGTGTTTATTCTAATGATTTTCTTTTGTCTTTGTCTTTACATGGAAAGAAACATGAAGCACCAAAATAATATTTTGGAAAAAAAAGAGAATCAATTGTATATGTTAGAGCAAGATATTGTTATTTTTATAAAAGTTAACAAATTTCACAATTTTCACTTGAAAATGAGGTCCATGTTTTATTTTTACAATTTATAAATCATCATCTCTTTGTTTCTAGTGAATATTAACCATTTGCATTTTCCCATATTCATATTGTCTTTTATTTTGTTCATCAAAACCAATGTCTTTTAAAGTCATGGCTATTGTATATGTAACTAGTAACATGACACTCAATTGTGGAATCATAAGAAGTCTATTATCCTCTATTTCGGTCATCGAAACAAATGTACTTTAAAGTCATAGCTATTGTATATGTAACTAGTAACATGACATTCAACTAAGGAATCACAAGAAGCTTCTTGGTGGATTATTCTTAAGTTGTATTCCTTTACATGTGAAGCACAAATACTATTTCCATAAATCATGAACCATTCTTCATTGTGGTCAAAACCTCCATTTTCTTGAATCCCTCCATAACCATTTTTTTTCTGTTGCATAATTAAGAAGTACCTTCAAGTCTAGGCTATTCTTTTTCAAGCCCTTTTTATATGGTTGAATGTACTTCCAAAGTATTTGATTACTATAGTAAGATTTTGTAATGACCCCTCCATTAAGACATAAATGTAAGTGAGTACAATAGTGGTAATTTTTTTTTAAAACATCAGTTAGGACAAGTGTTATGTGAAAATAGCATACATCAATATTTTCACATTCTATTCTCATCTATATCACTACACAAAAAGATTCAAATATAGCATCAATGTTATTCAATATCAACCATAACACATAAAGATAATAAAATATGTCTACCCGTCCAATCTACCCTGCAAGGTTAATACCTTCAAGACACATAATCAACGCTCAAGTTGAGGATTAATCTGATTGATTTTGACCATCTAAGGTCTCAGGACTGGTGACTTTTCTGAGGAACATGAAGGTACTTACTCCCATAACCAACTCTAACCTAGACTCGGGACTAAATTTGACGGTAAGGTACTTAATCATAACACAATTAAATTCATTCAATAACTCATTATACTAGTACATAATTCATCAATTCATCATTCAAATTTCACATCATAAGTAACTTTTCAATTGTATGGCTTCATTCCATTACAAAAGCATTGTTATTACCCTATACATCTCAGTGTTATATTCCACTTTGTAAGCTCAACAATTAACAATCCATTGTGGATAATGATATCATTTAATTAGTATTGAATTTAACATAACAATATACATAATCACCTCATAAAAAATAATCAATTTCTCTTTAGTTTAGACTTACAATTCATATTAAATCCATACCTCTAACCATAATTGTCAACAACAATTCTATAGTTTTTAATAGGCGAGTCATATTCCGAAGTATATAACAATTACATGAATTGCATACTGAACATTATCACATTAATGTCGATCATGGATTGTGCAATTAAACTTTTATCTTATATCCAAGGCATAGTTGTCTTATATCAATTGCATAGTTGTTGTAACACACTTATTAAGGTAGACAAAAGTTATCGTTAAAGAACCAACTTAATTCTAATGTTTCAATACATTTCACAACCCATTTACTAACTAACTTTTAATCCCCACTCTATATTGCATCCTTAAAGTTATAATTAAAATTCCTCTTGAGTAAAATATATAATATTATCTCTATTACTATAATAGTATTGTATTTCTAAGTTAAATTTGTTGTTTCAACTCTTTGACCATTCTTCCTAAATGAACATCACTCTTTATCATTTAATAAGTTTTACCATATCCTTATTAACTCAAACAATTATACTTTAACACTCTTAATATAAAATATCTTATTATAATAATTATATAGTTGATCACTAAATAATTCAATAACCATTAATTCATAAACATTCCAAAGCCATTACATACATCAAATGAATGTTTGATCATATTATTAATTGAAATCAAACCAATGGAAGTAGAGTGGTGCATAAGAGGTGCTAAACCCTTTTACTGTAACGATTGTTAAATTTTATTTTATTGGGATAAATCCTAGTCATTCTTGGAAAACATTTCTTACTTTTAAATTCCATTAGTAGTCAATATGTACACACATAAGATTAATACTTACAATATAGCATTAAATACTTTCATTAAAAATCCTTATTAAATATTCTCTATAATTTTTCACACTAACTTAAAGGTATTCTATCCAAAATCATGACATAAGTTAACCTGATACTCTATTATCGCATCTACTATACCCAGTTTCGTTGGAGGTACAATTCCACTCAATAAAGAATAGAACGAAATTAGATACCAGGTTCAATGGTTCTTTACAGGCTAGTCACATTTCCTCACAAATCTATAGAATCAAATCGGAAAATAATTGAACTGGAAGGGATATCTTGGCAAACGATCCATCCACATACATTACATGTATATAGGATAATAGTGTTGCTAATCATTCGATCCATACTCCAGGATATTTTAAAATAAAATTCAATAGTTTACATTCTAACTAATATCCAATCTATCATTAAATTTTTAAAAACAACAACAGTTCATAAATCCTAAGTTAAATTTTCATCTTTGCATAACAATTCTACAGCTACCATACAAAGTTCTAGTTTCCAGATTTGCATAATAATTTTGCAGCAGCCCTACAAAATTCTAGATTCCAGAATTGCAAATAAATTTTACAGCAACCATACAAAATTCTAAACTATGGATTTGTAAATTAATTTGGCAGTGACCATTTGAAATTCTAAATTCTGGGTCTGTAAATTAATTTTGCAGCGACCCTACAAAATTCTAAATTCCAGTTTTGTAAATTAATTTTGCAGTGACCATTCGAAATTCTAAATTCTGGGTCTGTAAATTAATTTTGCAACGACCCTACAAAATTCTAAATTCCGGGTCTGTAAATTAATTTTGCAGTGACCCTACAAAATTCTAAATTATGGATTTGTAATTAACTTCGTAGCGACCATTCAAAATTATAAATTCTAGATTTGCAATTTAATTTGGCAGCGACTATAAAAATTCTAGTTTTTAGATTACAAAACGGTTTTGCAATGATCTTTAAAAAAAAATATTATATACAAAAGTTGCTCTTATTTCAATTTAAAATTATAGAAAATAAAATATTGGAACAGAAGAAGATGGAGAATTTGAGGATTTCATTTAATGTGGTCTTGCACTCCTTCTTTACTCTCGCTTGCTAATATCATAACGTCACTGATACCTCCCAGCCATTTATAGGGGTACTCTTCTTCCCCCTTAGCCCCCCAAGCCGCAAAGGGCCACACAAAAGAAACCATAAAAACAATAGCCCCAAGCTTGCCTCACAAGGAAGAGCTTCCACTCTTTCACAAGCTTGAAATCCCAACTCTCACAAGTAAAACATAGTCAAACCAAATTTTGACATCATAATAGTACTATGAAAAGTGAGATACATTTCCCTTCTACAACATTTATTTTATAGAATAATTCTCAATGACACATGTCCTCATGCACAAATAAATAACTTTTTAATTAATTTAATTAAGATTATTCACCCACACTATAACAACCCCTGTCGTTACGACTATAAGCGAAGCAGAAGGTGCAATTTTTTTTTTTATTTTTTTATTTTTTTTAAACAGGACGGCAACAACGATTATGGCTAAACCGCACATCTAATGATGAGCACCACACTGACAGAAAAGGAAACAAACCACTATGACTCCATGCACTAGCACAAGAGCAACTGGGTGAAACATGCGTAACACAACAAGGAGAAACGACTACCCGCCCGACACAAACACGACAACTCCTACAAGCTAAGGGACAACATCCCCTTCCCAACACAACGGCCTTGACGACTAATGACTAGAACCTCAAGGCACACAAACCAAACGTAAGAAGGCGTTACACCTCAAGTGCTACAACAACTTACAACGATCAACAACACTCACACGAGAAGCACAAACTCCGACCACGATATCATTCACCTCTGTCCAATAGGGCACGCCATGATCCCCTCATCAGGAATCATGCCGTCCCCAGATGAGAGGTGCGACAATAACCCTATTGCAAACATATTCTATCTAGACCATAGACTCAAGACCAAACCACACGCTAGGAGACTGAAATAGTTGACACAAAGACTACACCCACCCCCCAAGCAACTGATCGGAAAGACACGATATGACATCAACAAGAGAGTGCAAGCTATTACATGACTTCACCAACAACCCAAACCATTAATCGAGTCTAAATTAGTCAATAACTACCAATCTAAATTAAAATAACTTACACTCTAATTTAGCATGTCTAAATTACAATTTAGTCAACACACGCCAATCTAATTTAACATTAATTACAATCTAAATTGGCAATTCTAAATTAATTATTAAATAGAATCTAACTTAGCAATTAACCTCATAAAAAACATTAACAATATCAATGTACAAAGCTGCAATTATCACACTTGTTAACGGTATTAATTTGCAACATGCTTCTGGCTATATCAACAGTACTAAAGTGTAACAAGTTGTCTAATAACATTAAAGGAAACTGTTGAGTAAAGACAATGCAATTAAAGTTGACTATTTTCACATATCAAATCGCCATCATACAATTAAGTTTCACTGCCCCTAACACAATCATACAGTTATGCTTACTATAATTAAATAATTCGCTGCAACATTAATAAATTGCCATGCAAGCATTACTGACAATGCTGAGTAAATACATCAGTGTTTTAATTATAAATCAAGGGAAAGTTAAACTCAAAACTACAGTGATTGTTGTCATAACTTGCTATAAGAGTTCGTTGTATATAAGCTATAAGAGTTTGTTATATAAAACGTAGAAAATGCAGGTACAGGAAACCCTAAAAACATGAGTAAATGATGGAATCGTTGTAAAATGAGATTCAACAATGTAATTTAGGGGTTCCAATTTTGTAACTTGATAGTTTTAGGGATTAAGGAGGTATCCTTTTTATAAATCAAATCGATTTCGCCACATTTGTTTATGTGTACGAGGAGATGCCCAACTGTAATATGTTTTGAACCGTATGAGTAGCCAGGTCGTTCATTTAGGGGTTACGACTACCTGAAATAGGGTTACATACACCTAATAACAGACTACTATTGAAATGCTTATGGAATATCGCAGCCACTGCAATGCATTTCAAACAAATCAATTGATTCAGAGTGTGCAACCATAGCCACTACATCATGAGACATTTATTAACTACATACAATTAGTATAGCCATTGTATCATGAGACATGTATTAACTAGATATAATTATTATTCAGATTGTTGTGATATGCTTACAGATTTTTGTCGATATTCTTATGAACTATCCCAACCACTGCAATGCACTTCATATGTAATAAAATTTTGCAGAGAAAGAAACACCAGCCAGGTGTAAGAAAAACGCAGGGCATAACTTCGCCCTTAAAACTGATTAAAAGCAAAGGAAAAAAATCACAATCCAACAGTGGAAAACAAACGCATTTCTAAAGCTGAGAGGGTAAAGAAAATGTAGTCCAACTTCACTGGGCGAAATGCTGGCAATCAAAAATGCAGATTTACATTCACCCTCAAGGTAGTATATCGATGTCTCAATTAATGCGCTCGCTGCCAGGCACGACCATATGCTATTCTTACTCCACAGTAATTATTATTCAACAGTATTGAAACTAAAAAAAAATTGAATGATTTAAGTTCTAGTAACATTTCATGATCATAGGAATTAAAAACATATCCTATCTACATCTAAATATTAACGCAGATAGACCGTTATCTACTAAATATTAGAGCGGACGGACAATGTATCTGCATCAAAAATCTACATCGAAATATGAGCGCAGATAGAGAACATACACCTGTAAATTATATGCAAAAACGTATTACAAATTCATTGTCCCCTTTCATTTGTCGAGTTATAATGTAGTCAACAGGGTAATGAAATCGCGGTTCTAAAGCTGAGTTGTTAATAAAAATCGCAGTCCCAACAGTGAAAACAAAACGCCTCGAATTTGCACTCAACGGGGTAATGTTAACAGTAAAAAATGAAGATTGCAGAGTATCCAAGGTAATATCTCCAGCCAAACACCCCCAAAAAAATGCAGTCTAGAATAATTTATAGACTGTCATTCGAGTAGGAAAATATGCAAGTTAAATTCATCAAAATATTAATGTGTAGAGGTAAAGTCGCAGAGAAAAAAAAGGGCATACCAGATGTATAAAAACCACACGGTAAATTTGTCGGAAAGGCATAAAAAAGCATAATTAAATTCATCCAGCAATATAAAAAAAACGCAGAGTTAAATTCATCCAGCAATATATAAAAACAAAGAGTTAAATTCGTCCAACAATATATACAATCGTAGAGTTAAATTTTCGTGGTTGAGGGTGTTGAAATGCAGAGAATACCAAACACAGTTTTCAGATGCCGAGAATGATTAAGACGCAGAGGTGATATAACAAGCAAAGACCGAGGCAAGGCGAAGATCAACGCAGAGATAAGAAGGGGTAATCAGCTGAGCAAACACATCCTTCGCTAATCATCCATGAACAAAAAAGTAGGGCATTAGAATCTATAGGTCGTTGTGCACCGAAGTGACAACTGTTGATTCGGCTCCTGGCCGACTGCTTAGGCATGGACTGACGAACTAGGGATGAGGATGAAAATCACAACTCTTCACAACAATCATCAAAACCAAATGACAGTCACAACATGTAGGGATCGAATGCCAAGGTAATTAGGTCAAGCGACGAGCTTAAGGCTATGGGGAAATTTAAGTTTTCGGTTGAAATGCTAAGTCAAACATTTTCTTTACCCAATTAAAAATACAGAAATGAAAGCGTAAGGTATAATAAGAATCTACCATGCAGAATCAAAGTAAGTGTACCATATCCCAAGTCATCTGCTCTGAGTCGTTGTCCCACGTGTTCTGTGTAGCTCTCGCTTGTCGACCGATGAGACTCCACCGGTACCTCCTAGCCAATGCTAGGGGTACTCTTATTCCCCCTTAGCCCCCCGAGCTGCAAAGGGGCCACGCACACTAAACCAGAGAACCGCTAGCTCCCAAATCGCCACGCAAGGCCTACCTACCACTCCTCACCGAGCTGGGTATCCCAACTCTCACAAGCTAAGTCAGTCAAGTCTAAAATTCTGCAACATAACGTTACACATCACAAAAGAGATCTATCATCCTCCTCCTCCTTCCTTTATATAGAGTTTCTAAGTCATTTACTTTCCCAAATTTTCATTTAATTTATTGTTCAATAATTTAACTCATAAAAATCCTCCTCGTACATGTGTCACCCATCCCCTTCATTGCAACATAAATTAATTTCATTAATTAATTAATTACTCATATTTCCCTCACCCACCTAAAAGCATTCCTAGAATCGCTCCTAGGTGTCCCCATATTCCATTACACATTTTAATGACTTACCCCCTTACTAATTTACTAGTTGAGTTCGATTTAGAAAGTTCTTAAATGCAAGATACCTTACTAAGTTAGTCATTCTGTTTTTTCCTTATGTTTCCCTTTCTCTTTATGTTTCCTCCTTTTTCCTTAGTTTCCTAATTCTTTTAAATTTCCCTCTTTCCCTTTTCATTTAAAACTCAAATTGGCAAGTGTAGAGAATTACCTTTTTCCCCTTTTTCTTTTTAATTAATAAATTTTTAATTAGCATATGTAACAAAACAATCATCTCCCCCTTTTTCCCCTTTTTAAATTTTATCCCCCAAAATATTTTTATAAATTAATTGAATTGCTTACCCCCTTCTCGTCACATGATTAATGATGATTATTATTATTATTTATTTATTTTTATTTTTATATAAATATATATTTTTTTATCACAAGTATCACTTAGACCTAGATTTTATTTTCCTAGGTTGGGCGACATTTTATTAGGGAAATTGTATCAAATCTTTCTTATCACATTATTCATTCTAAGGCCATCTAGGTTTATTCATTTATTAATTAACAACGTGACGTTCCCTTCAGGACGGACTAGGTGCTCCAAGGGTGCCACTCACCTCATTCTATTTCCCTTGTGCGACATGCCCTTTAGGACGCACTACGGGCTCCAAGGGTGCCACTCGCCTCATTATGTTTCTCTTGCGCGACGTGCCCTTCAGGACTCACTACGTGCTCCAAGAGTGCCACTCACCTCTTGACTGACTTGGTAGACATCAAAAACCCCTGGAGTCAATACTTCGCCAGGTGATCTTGTGGGAGACTAAGGTCCTCTAAGGAATAAGGCCCCTACCTTATTGCGCGCCCCTTAGAAACATCATGAGCGACTATCGCAGTCTTCCCTCAAGGAATCGTGGGTCTTCTCAAACTAGGTAATCATTAACCTACAGTTCGAGCCACGACGAGAGTGCTAGTAGGTTGTGGTAGGGCTGATGTCCACACCTCTCCCTCAATGTCTATGGTTATCGTGCGTGACTCCTCTACTCTACATGTGAGTCTGGTTGACAAGCTATCATCAGCCTGCATCATCAACGAATCATGTCAGAAATAATATCCATAATCATATCATCCAATCAGATGCACAAATGTCATATATACAACAATCAAACCCCCAATAGTCCACTCCCCGACTTGATCTGGAGTCCAAGGGGTTTCATCGATGCCTCTGCATCCTCGAGGTCCAAAATCCTGCACACTCAGGAAAACCGAGTCAATCTCACATGTCTATGTCAATAAAGCAAAATAACATGTCATCAATCCATAAGGCCTCATAATCATAATCAAATGCCCAATAGTATAATCATCCAGATCACTTTCAAGCAAGTGTCATCAAAGAATAAGTTCACTCATTGCATACAAGAGTGGGATGTTACACACACACTTGTCACAATCTCCCCAAGTTGCACAAGTAATTACCCTTTTTACTTTATTTGAAAAGCCATTTTCCCTCACATTCCCCAATGTGTTCTTGTTTCCTTTCTTAGTTGTCCCTTTGTTCCTCAAATTGTCATTTAATGAGTGTCCCCTAACTAAATCTTAGTTAGAGTTGGATTAGGAGTCTTATTTTAGTTAGACTTAGTGGTAGTTTGACTCAAGATGCTATTCTATGTGTACACCTATCCTCTCATGTTTTATTTCTTTCTATTTTAAAAATCTCGTTTATTATTTTCATGCACACATGTGCAATTTTCCTAACCTTTGAACTTGTATTCCCTCTTTTCCTAGAGTTTGATTTTATCTCAAATCTTCTAACTTATTTCATATTTTATTTAGTCCTTTATTTAAATTTAGACATAGACTTACTCTAGATTTAGGCTTAGACTCTAGTTAAGATTCTAAGTTTATAATTTATTGATTAATTAATATTGTCCTATCAAGGTCTAATCATTTTATTAATTTTGTAGGCCATATAGGTATATTGACTCACATTTTAATTATGCGACGTACCCTTCAATACACACCTTCGTGCTCCAAGGGTGCCACTCGCCTTTGACTGGTTTTGGAAGTTTGTCTGACCCTTGGAGTCAACACTCCATTCGGTCAACCTTGTTAGAGACTAAGGGATTCCAAGGAATAAGGATTCTGCCTTATTGCACGCCCCTTAGAAATATTCATGAGCGATTGTCTCAGTCCTCCCTCATGGCATTGTGAACCTCTCAAACTAGGTAATCATCAACTTATAATTCAGGTCATGATGAGAGTTCTAGTATGTTGTGATAGGGACGTTGCCACACCTCTCCCTCAAATTTCAGGTTTCTGTGCATGACCCATTTACTCCTTATGTGATTCGGATTAGCAAGAATTGTCAAGCCTGCATCCATTGACAAAAATAGTGTCAATAATCCATATACATAAATCATACTGTGATCAATCATATATCACATGTGCATAAAATGAAATACTCAAACAAATACAATTCACTCCCTAACTCAATCTGGAGTCCAAGGAAGTCCATTGATTCCATCAACATCCATAACCTGTCATGTATCCTGCACACTCAGAAGAACTCGTCAATAGTATTTGTCAATACATATACATATGAAAGTAACAATGGATCACGATACATCATCATCATCATATATAACTCATAATCGAAATGAAATCATAATGTACCATAGCCGAATCACTTGCACACAAGTGTCCTCAAAGAATAAGTCAATATAAGTGTGATCAGTAGAACGGGATGTTACAGATTGACTGAAATGGATCATGTATTTAATGTGCATAGTATTGAGAGTCAAGGGTCCTTATTCGATGTGTTTTCACATTGCAACAATTTGTGAACTAGTATTTTTGGAACTATTCTAATTATTGCAAGGGGTGGTCACAAATGCATGAAAAGATAAGTAACATAGTTACCAACTTGATGAGAACCCTCTAGATATCTCACATGTTTAGAGGTCATATTTAGTGGATGTTTTTATCCCTAATTCAAAAAGTGGTGCTACTAGTAGCACCTTTTCTGAGATTAAAATTACAAAATTTTGTAATCATGATCTATAAAGTTGCAAACAAAAACATTAAAATCAACCCCCAAATCGAAAAGTGGTGCTCCCAAAACTGCCTCTTTTTTTTCGGGGTTAAAATTATAACTTGTTTGAAATCATGGCCTTGACAACTAGTATTGTTATGAATGGAAACCTTAAAATCAACCCTCGAACCTAAAAGTGGTGCTAATAGTAGCACCCCCCTTTTTCAGAGTTAACATTGCAACTTTTTTGAAATCGTGGCCTTGATAATTGGCACTATTGCAAACTAAAATGACAAAATCAACATTTGAATAGAAACATAACCTAAAAGATTGGCGTTTTTGAAAAAAAAAAAACTCATAAAAAATTAAAAAAATTAAAAAAAAAAAGATGAAAAGAAGGGAAACAACCCCAAAACAAAGGCCAAAAGTGTGTGTGTGTATTAAAATTGGATAGTTTGATGCATGGTATCTAGATAGCAACAAAGTGGCCTACAACAATATCATAGTGGAAGGTGACTCAAAACTAATCGTTCAAGCCATCAAGAATGTATGGAACGGCTTGAACCTGGACAAAGTTTCAAGGAATTGGCACCTGGCTACCAAGTTGGCATAGGTGGGAACTTTCATTATCTCCAAGGTAAACATTACACCCATGTATGTGCATAGACATGCCAAAAAATGGTATATAGGTTAGAAAACGAAGCGATGTCTTTTCCAAACCTACAAACAATCCTCAATTGGGATCATAAGGTTGAGCCAAACCAACTCAGAACATATTTCCACGCCATTAACAAACTAGTCAAGCATAGGAAAACAAGGATGAAATTCAATGTTATCCTGAGGTCATTTCATTCCAATTTTCTCCAAGTTGTCCCATAGGTGTTGTGTAATCACGAAGAAGAATTTAAAGCAAATATCAGCTCGCACGGATGGGAGAATAGGGGAACTTATGACAATGGTTTAAGCGAGATAATGTTTTGTACCACAAGTAGGACAAAGATCATAACTAACTGGTAGCAGAAGTACACTACAGTCTCAATCACTAGCACAATCATCTCCTTCCATGCTCAAACCCATAAGGGAATAATAAATCCACCGTCCCCATGTTGCATTATGAATTTACGAGGGAGGAAATGGCGATGTATGGAGATCACAAATTCAAAAAGGAAAAACAACACAGGGACTAAATTGAGGTTTCATGCCATCGAGAGTCTTGGAAGGATTCTAAGGAGAAGAGCCGAGAATACAACTATCTGGGGGCCAAGGCTAAGTCCTCCTTCCTGAACAAATAGGGGGGGTGTTGAAGACAAAGGAAAGTAGAGCATAAGGGGAAACACAATTGACCCCAGCAGTGGAATGTTGTTTTGTAGAATGTACAGAAATCATCATGGTTCTTAGGTTGGATCTTGTATGGAATCCTCCACAACAATTCAACGAAGGGGACTTCTAGGGATACACACACATGAAGATAGGCTCCGGTGGAATACGTATGTCAAACCCCCTCTTATTGACCAACCTTAGGGTATGAGTCACCTTAGAATGGATGATAAGAATTCCAAACAACAAGGTCATGGAAGGAATCCTCATTCCAAGGGCAAGGGTATTCACCAAGAGGAGGAGGTGCACTAGGAAAAGGAAAGAAACAAGAAATGTAATAGGAATATTCACCAGGAGGAATAAGAACAAGTGGAAAAGGGTAGTCACATTCCCAAAGCACGATTGGAGGTGGAGGAAGCCAAACAATTTTACCAAAACCACTTCAAGGAAGAAAATAAAAAAAAGATGAAGCAATATTAACAACGAACATAGTAGTGGAATAATGTAAAGTATAAGAAGTATATCACCAAGGAAATGTCTCGTTGGGTGAAGGAATATGGGTTATCCTAATCCCATGACACAAAACTACAAAAGACAATAGAGCTCTACTGGACCTTCAAGTCTATCTTGGCATATATTGTGGAAGAATATAGCACTCCCCAAGTTCAATTTGTAGCCAAACTAGACCAAATGGATTGTTGGATCATGATGTTGGATAATAAAGTTGAATCCTTGGCATGTTATTCCCCATAGGTCCATTTCCTGCAACTAGGAAGTCAAAGCAATGGAATGGCCACCATGTAGAAGAAACCTACACAACCATGCACTAGAGGACCTACAAACCCCATAAAAATTAAGGAGGATTGACAATAGGAAGATCAAGAAAAGTCTAAATCCAACTCAAAGGAACCAAATCAAAAGACTCACGGATATAAGAAGAAGGAAACATTAGGTTCATCTATGCTTCTAAAATGACTATGTTTATTATCTTACATAAATGTACTTTCCATAGATAAAAGTAGCTAGATTATAGGCATATAGACATAACTTTATACAGATATCCACTGGAAAACCTTGACACTATTTTTTTTCAAAACCTTGTAGCCTGGTTTCGTATTTGTAGGATACATGGCATGATGGTTGTAACATTTTGTTTATAATAAAAATATAGAACTTATCTTACAAAAGAAAGAAAAAACATATTAAAAAAAGAAGAAAAAACACTAAAATAAATTGAAAAACAAAATAAATTTAAAGTCGATTACATAAAAACGGAGAACAAAAAAACAATTTAAAAGAAAAAGAGATTTTAAAATATTTAAAATAAAATAACATTTAAAATTATTTAAAATTTAAATTTTAAATGTTCTTTTATTTTAAATATTTTAAAATCTCTTTTAAATTGTTTTCTTTTATTCTCCGTTTTTTTTTTTTTTTAATGTAATCGACTTTAAATTTGTTTTGTTTTTCAATTTATTTTAGTGATTTTTTTTAAAGAAACTACGATTTTTTAAAGCTAATATATATTTTCCCCCTTTGTTTTAAGGTTGTTTCCCTATTTTTTTTTTTAAGTTGGTTTTCTTTTTTATGATTTTTTTTTTCAATAATGTCAGTTTTTTGGGCCACAATTTTAGAAGCATTATAATTTTAAGTCCAAAATAAATAAATAAATGTTACTTATAGTGTTATTTTTCTATTAGTGATTGATTTTGATGGTTTGATTTGTAAGATATAAATTGTTGATGTCACAATTTAAAACATGTTGTAATGTTAATCTCTCAAAAGAGATGTGTTACTGCTAGAATCACTCTTTGATTTGGGGTCAATTTTAAGGTTTTTGTTTGGAATGGTACTAGTTGTCAAGGCTACAATTTCAAACAAATTGTAATTTTAACACCGTAAAAAAGAATTGATTTTGGGAATACCATTTTTCAATATAGGGGTTGATTTTAAGGTTTTTGTTTGCATCTTTTTAGGGATTTAAGGACGTGGTGGAAAAATGTTGTAAATTTATACCCAAAAAAATGTAATTAAGGGAACACCACTTTTTTATTTAAGGGTTGATTCTACTGTTTTGACCAAAAAATATTGATATTTTGGACTATAGTTCTCAATTTAAAGTCATAATTCTCATCAAGTCATTAACTACATTGAGCATTATTACATAGATAAAAAATAGTTATGATGAACATCCCATATGAAGAATTAGATTTCATTACATTCTAATGTGATTCACTTAAGAAACATAAATCCAACTTTGTAAAACAAGAATTTAAGTTAATTCCGGAATAAATTTTGTTATTGCAATAAAAGAATCAAAACAACTCCAATAATACAAATATATAATTAACAAATTTGAAATGTGTACAGATAAAACCCAAACCTTATTAATAAGAATGAAAAAATGTGGATTTGGATGCATATATTATGAAGTGTTTCCAAGTCATAGTTGCACCTTCAAAATTATAGATGCATAAAAAAATGCTTATGCTATTTATGTAATGCTATGAATGAAAGATGATCTCTCCATCTTTAAATAATATAAATCAATTAATACATAAAATATTTGAAGAGACTAGAGTACAATTGTAGAGTTACATGGATTGTTGAGTTTGATGTGCAAAACAAGTAATTGAAATATTTTCTATATTTTGGACTATTTTGAGAATTTTGAAAATAATGGTAGAATTACTATTTTGAAAATAATGGTAAGATTCAAATAATTGACAATATCAAGCATTTTCTCATATTAAATTTTGGAAAAAAATTCTCATAATATATTTTGAAAATATTTTGGAAATGATGGTAGAATTCAAAGATGGTAGTTATATACATGAACACTACTTTAATATATTCAAATAATTCACACTATGTTAGTTGCTCATTAGAAGAGGACTTGTTTTTCTCTTGATGAAGAAGTTTTTTTTTCCAACGGGACAATTTCTCGATTATATTAGATATATAATGTGTTCTCAAAACAGAGAATTACAAAGCTCAACTGAAGTGATAACTGTCAAATGAAGATTTCTCCTTTAGTGGTCTCTCGGCCAGCAAAGGGAGAAAGTTCATAAAAAGAGCAAGAGGACTCTTAAGAGTCTGAAAAAGACACAAGGATAAGAGGAGGATAAAACCCCCAAAAAAACTAGCGGACAAAAGTATTCTTCAGAGTTGATACATAGTCTAGGAGTGGTCTTCAAAACTCAGATCATAAAAGACCGCTAAGATGAAAGGGAGCAGTACTTAAAAAAGAGTTAGAAAATGGGGAGGGCCCTCATGACCATCTAACCAGAGGTTGTAAGAAGTTATTGTCATCATGACAAAGAAGTTATTGTCCTTCAAGATGATATCTAAAATGTTTTTTTTTTATATTGCAACTTTTATTCTTTCTTTAGTTTAAGTTGTTTATGGGCATACCTTTTTTGTTTAGTTCTATAGTTTTTATGTCATTTTGTTAATCATGTTTTAACACTATTGAGATAATGAGATTTTAGTTTAAGTTGTTTATGGGCATATCTTTTTGGTTTAGTTCTGGAGTTTCTATGTCAATTTGTTAATCGTTGTTAATCATCTATTGAGATAATAAGGCTCTTTTGATGATTAATCGCACTCAACATGGGATTCTAATTTTTTGTTATATATTTTGTTTTCAGTAGGAGAAGGAAATACTAGTTTTTTCTCTCCTCAACTAAAAAAGTCACTACTCCTATGTAGTTTCTATAGACTATTAATTTTTGTGCTTATAAATATATGCATTAAATTTTAAGTAAAGTTATTGGTCCATTATTTATTTATTTTTAATTTTTTTTGGTCATATAAAATATTGAAAAAAGTTTTAATGTGGATGCAAGCTTGTGAAATAAGTTTTAGTGTAGATGCAATCTTCTTAAAAAGGAATATTCATAGCCTTTTGGTTGACAAGCAATGATTCTTTATCAATTTTTCAACATCTAGAGACTCTACCACTTTTCATTTCAAAATACTAAATACAAAGTTTTAAAAAAAATAATAAAAAAAAACACCTGATCGTGATTGATTTCTTTATCTCTTTATGCCATGAAATTTATTTCCTATGTACTACTAATTTAGAGTATGAATCCTTTCAAGTATCATGCTATCTCATGGAGCATAGTTTTGACAATATTAAACTCATGTAAATATTCATATTTCATTATGAATTTTTTTTGTTGTCTATAAATTTATATCATCAAAATGTATTGTATAGGAAGGAGTAAATGATACAAGGTGAGGTGTATGTGTGGAGTTTGCTAGATAACTAAAAAAAGGGTTTTCTAACGGATAGTCACCATAGAGGTAGTTCACTAAGTTCACTGGAGTTACATTTTCAAAAATATTTTTGAAGACATAACAATTATTGATTTCAACCAAATTAAATTAAACTCACTTAAATATTGAATAATTAACATATATAAATAAACATGCACACATAGCAAATATGAAGAGATTAACTCAAGGAAACATTAATATATTAAATCCACATATAGTATTTACAATTATTTATTTTTAAATTTTGGAGCAACCTAAAAAGAAGGTTGTGTATGATTTTGATATAGAATAAGGGAAAAAACTAAATAACTATTTATCAATATAATATGATTAATCTTAAAATGGATTATAGGGGGGGAGTATATAGCAAGTTGAAAGAAATTATGAATGAAAAATCATAACATAAATCTCAAGATTCCTAGCTTTAGTGTCCTTTATTTTTTTCATGGTAAAATTTGTAGAGGAACCCAAGGTATTACTCTTCACATTAGCGGATGGCATCTCTAGTATATTTTTTGTTGTAGATTAGTGCACCTCACCTAGGGGGTGTTCTAACAAGGTACCTTATGACACTACACTAGCCAAATTCCTAACAACGTTGGTAACAATTAATTGAGATAACCCCTTTAGACTTGATTTAGTATCAACTAAAAAACACCTAAAGATCAAAACAATATTTGACACATATAACTAACCTATATCACCATAGCATATTAACTATAAGAGGAGAAAAGAAAAAAAAAAACTTCAAATGTAGAAGATCAATGGTGAATACTATCTATAACTACTTTTATATTTAATTATAAAACTCTTATGATAATGCATCATGATGATACATGTGATATACATTCTATTTTAAGTTCTATTTGTTTTACTATATCACTTTCTACTTACTAATTGCTTTGTTAGAATTAATAAGGGGAGATATAGAAAGATAGTACTACATTGTGGAGGCAATTCTAATTACAAACAGAGTGTGTTGTTCTTATGGAGAAATTCATGCATAGGGATTTTGAGGGTCACATGCCTATATCATACATTACCTAGGATATTATATGTTAGTGGTTGGTCATTATGAATTATGTTGAAAGTTGTATGTCCAATGTTAAAAAAGAAATCATCATTATCGCTAAACTACAAGAACCTATAATCATTTGTTTGACTGAGGTTCAAGTCTAAAACAAAAGATTAAAGTTT
Source organism: Picea glauca (assembly GCA_000966675.3). Lineage (NCBI taxonomy): Eukaryota > Viridiplantae > Streptophyta > Pinopsida > Pinales > Pinaceae > Picea > Picea glauca. The sequence goes on along the minus strand of JZKD02S1622005.1, from coordinate 72,737 downwards.
ACAAAAATATTTTTGAAACCACACCCATATCCTATTTCCTCATTTTGTTTTCTACACACAAAATAATTTCATGCCTTAATCTCATTTCTCTATCATTTACATATAAGCACTACTTTAAATAGGTTTATAAGTTTGCATATATCACAATCCATATTGTTGAACATAATTTTATTCAAATAAATACAATATGGCAAAGTGTTGCCAAGCTATCCCATTTTTTAAAAAAAAAATCTTAAAAGATTTAATGCTTTCATAGTCGTTTCTCCAAACACTTATATTTGATACCCTAAACCTAAAATTTTAAGATTTTAACTTTTATATATTTTCAAATATATTTCAACATGTACGTTACACATTATATTTAATAAACATTTAAAGTATTTTACATAGTTTTAAAAATATATAAATAGAATAGAAATGAAAGTTACATGATGTGGGAGCATCTACCAATTGAATTCTTGTGAATTTTTGAGATTGACATGAAGGATCACAAAACAATTTACCAAGGGAGTTGGTCCCTAATTTTATTGTAATAGCTAGGTGTTTTAGAAGACATCTTAGTAGATGTTTCTGTTTATAGTTTTCTGTTTAATAGATAGTTGAGATTATTATAGATTTAGGTTTTCTGGAAAACATTGAAGACATAGAAAGAAGACATTTTAGTTTTTTGTTTGATAGTTGAGATTATTATAGATTTTGTTGTTGATATTAGGAATAGAAATTATAGATTTAGGGCTCGTGAGATGGCTCGGGATTTTGTTAGGTTGAGAGCTAACCAAGAGCTCTATGTTTTTATTATGGTTATTGTTGAAATTCGAAAGGTTAGCAAGTGTGCAGCTAAATCCGTGTGTTTGCAGAAGCTCAAGAGGTTGAGAAGGAATAGAGCATGGATGTTTAATTTAATTCCTTCAATTATTGAATAGAGATTGTGATTGTGAAATTATGCCCTCCATATATGCGTTTGTCAAATTCTGTGTGCATAAACTGTGATTAGAGGTGCAGGAGATCGTGATCGCAGAGACCAGATGTGAAATCAGAGTCAAATTCGACTTATTTTGCCTCTTTCAGAGTTTCAGAATTCGACGGTTATGATTACATCTGGGAGAAAAGCTCTACTAGACCGACGATCTTCATTAAATATTTATCGGACCCGAAAGAAAGAGAAGGTGTGTGTTTCAAAACTTTTCGTTAGAGCTCCAAACTAAGGCTGACCCCGATGTAACAGTTGCAAGAGTGAAAACTAGTCATCCATTGGAGTGGATCTTCGAGTCAGATCCACCATTTATCGAGACTGGCCATTGAGGTTTAAGTTCTCAATCGACTTCGACTATAAGAGTTTGACAACAGATCCTGACCATCCATCGGGATAGATCGACGAGGCATATCTATTGTCCATTGAAGCCGTCTTTCAGACCCTTATTTGCCATTTGAATCTGAACATGATACTCCAACAACGAATTAGAGCCATCCATCTGGACGACAAATAACTCTGAGGAAGGATCCACACCGTCCATTGGATCCAGCATTTTGGAGCCTCATTCTAGATTCGACTCTGAAGACAACGTCCCGACGAGAGATCTTGATCGTCCTTCCAGTGACGATCGATGATTGAGAACAAAAGTTGAAACTATCCGAGGAGAAATCCATGTCGTCCATTTGAAAGCTGATAAAAAACTAACAGGGGGGCTTCACCATATCCTAAATATGCATATCTGACCATCCGTCGGATCTTCGAATCAACGATCAGGATTGAAAGGGATTCAGAATAGCCTATCGGAGTTGTTTGAGCTTTTTTCACTCCGAATAGATCACTCTGACCTCATAAAATAAGATCCGACTGTCCATTCAAGAAATGGATCAACAGTTCAGGAAAGTTCGCTCCAGCAATCCGCTGAAGGTTTAATCTCACAAAATTCTTAAAGAAGTTTAGCCTATGGACCTGGTGTTCGGTCATATGATCGAAAAGGAGCTTAACACCTAATTGAACCTGCACAATGCAAAAGCATAGAGAGAGATCCAAGGTCGTGAATAAAGAAATTCGCTACAGAGATAAAATTGTTATCCATGTACTATGGGTTTGTAGCCAAGATCTATCAATACAACATATCAAAATATTATTAAGGAGAATGAAAAAATCATGTAGAACGTAAAATTAAGTTTAAATGTAAATTTACATATAATATGAGTACTAATCTTTGATTCATTTGGAAGGAAAATCCCAATGTGAACTTTGAACATAATGCAAAAAGTTGAGCATTATAACCTTGTTCCTTTTTAAAATTATTTGAAATCAAGCTAATTAGAGTTGATGTTGACATCGTCTACATTAACCACCTCTTTTTTAAATTATTTGAAATCAAGCTAATTAGAGTTTATGTTGACATCATCTACATTAACCACCTCTGGTTCATAATAATGGAATCCTTAAAAAAACGTGAATCAAAGTAATAGTTGTTAAAGTTTTTTTTTAATCAAAGAGGAAAACAAAATCAAAATCAAGTTAATATATTAAAATTGATTTAGAATTTATGAGTTTATAATAGTACCATTAGATAGCTTCACATATTAGGTTTAATATTTGATTATGTGTGGGCAGAAGCAAAGGAATACAAGAAAATACAGACTGAAACAAATTTTATTGCTCGATGGATGAAAGGGTTACATGCCTTGTTTTTATAGAGAGTATGGAAGGATCTGGAAGATCCAGAGCATTCACGAAATCACTGGAATGTCAGTTGAAAGGCGATGGAGGAACAATAGCTGATGGTTGAGTAGAAGGTTATGTTTTAATGCGGTAGGTAGAAATTAACTGCTTCCAACACTCCCCCCTAATTTCTACTACTAATTACGTCAATATTTACAATGCCCAATGCTTCTCTTAAATACTCAAATTGGTCTTGTGCTAAAGCCTTTGTAAATATGTCTGCAAGTTGCTCCTTTGATCTGCAATGTTGTAGGATGAGTTCTCCATTGTTGACAAGTTCTTGAATGAAGTGATATCTCGTGTCAATATGCTTTGTCCTCTTGTGAAAAACATGATTCTTTGATAGTGCAATGGTGGACTTGTTGTCACAATAGATTGTTGTAGGCTCCTCTTGATTATGCATTAGATCCTTCAAAATTCTTTGCATCCAAACTGCTTGACATGCTGTTGATGTACCTACTACATACTCTGCTTCTGCTGATGAGATTGTCACTATTGGTTGCTTCTTTGATTCCCATCCCACAACTCTTGTTCCAAGATGAAATGCATATCCAGATGTGCTCTTTTTGTCATCAATGCTTCCTGCAAAATCACTATCTGTGTATCCAACCAACTGCAAATTATTTGAAGTGGAATACAACATGCCATGATTCATAGTCCCTGCAATGTATCTAATAACCTTTTTCCTGCTTGCCAATGTGAATTCTTTGGTGTGTCAATGAATCTAGAAATCAAACTGACTCCATACATTATATCTGGCCTAGTCGCGGTGAGATACATCAAACTTCCAACCAATTTTTTGAATATGGTTGAATCAAAATCCATCTCATTTTGTTCTCTACTTAGTTTTGTGTCGACTGCCAGAGGTGTAGATACTGGATTGCATTTTATCATTCTTAACCTTTTTAAAACATCTTTTTCATATGTACTTTGATAGATGAAAATGTCTTTATCATTTTGTGTGACTTCAATGCCAAGAAAATAGTTCATTAACCCCAAGTCTATCATCTCAAATTCCTCCATCATTGCTTATTTAAACATATCAATAGAGATATTACCTGTATAGATCAAATCATCAACATATAGGAAAACAATCAAGATCTGACCTTGTTCATTGACTTTGGTGTATAGTGTAGGCTCACTAGTGCTTCTTATGAATTCATTTTTTATCATGTATGAATTTATCCTGCTATACCAAGCCCTTAGTGCTTGCTTCAATCCATAAAGTGTCTTCTTCAACCTGTAAACCTTGTCTTCTTGACATTTTACTTCATGTCCTAGTGCTTGTTGCACATAGACGGTGGTTTTTGCACATAGAATTCTTCTTCTAAATATCCATTCAAGAAGGTTGATTTGACATCCATTTGATAAACTTTCCAATTATGTTGAACTGCAATAGCTAGTACCATCTTAATTGTGTCAAGTCTTGCTACGGGTGCAAATGTTTCATCGTAGTCAACTCCATATTCTTGTGCAAATCCTTTAGCTACTAATCTTGCCTTATATTTGTAACTTCTCCATTTGCCTTATATTTAGTTTTATACACCCATTTCACACCTATGCATTCTTTCTCCTTAGGTAAATCAACTAGATCCCATGTATCATTTTTCTTAATAGATTCCATTTCTTCATTCATTGCATTAATCCAATGTTCTTCCTTAATTGCATCTTCAAAGTATATAGGATCTTGAGTAAGTAGGGAAAAATTGGATTGCAAATCTATCATACCTCCTTGATCATATATTTCTTAGAAGCTTCTAGTCTTTTTGCCTCTTAATCTTGATCTTAATGATTCAAGTGTAGGATTTGAGTCATAACTTACTTGTGGACTTGATGTTTCTCCCTGATCAACTTCCCTTTGTGAATTTTCTTCTTGTGGAATTCTTGATGGTATTCCTCCTTCCTCATTTGACTGTTCTCCTTGACCTTTTTCTTCTTGTTCTTCATATAGTATTCTTGTACCTGTAATTGTCTTGTCTATATTGCCATCCCATGATTCTTCCTCTTTGAATACAACATCTCTACTTACAATGACTTTCTTGGTTATAGGATTAAACAACTTGTATGCCTTAGATTGTTCATCATAACCAATAAAAATGCATTTTTCACTTTTATCATTCAATTTACTCCTTGTTTGTTTAGGCACATGTTCATATGCAATGCAACCAAATACTTTAAAATGAGAAACACTATGATGCTTACCATTCCATGTTTGTTGAGGAATCATGTCCCTCACAATCTTTGTTGGATTCCTGTTCAATATATACACTGCACAAGCTACTGCTTCAGCCCAATATTCATTAGATAGATTCTTTCCTTTCAACATGCTTCTTGACATCTCCATTATTGTACGATTCTTCCATTCTGCAACACCATTCTGTTGAGGTGTATAGCTTGTAGTGAACTGCTTCTTTATTCCATGATAGCTGCAATACTCTAAAAACTCATTTGAATTGTATTCTCCTCCTCTATCTGATCTTAATATCTTAATAGATAGACCACTATGGTTCTCAACCAATGCCTTGAATTCCTTAAACTTGTCAAATGTTTCAGATTTGTGTTTGAGGAAATAAACCCATGTTTTTCTACTATAATCATCAATGAATGTTAGAAAGTATATGCTCGCCCCTAACGATGGTGTTTGCATTGGACCACATAAATCTATATGCACAATTTCTAAATGTGCCCAAGCTCTATATGACATTTCCTTTTGAAAGATTTTCCTATGTTGCTTGCCCAAAATGCAACTTTCGCATGAACTTATTGGTGCTTGAATAGGTGGAAATCCTCTTACCATTTCATTTTTTTTGCAACAAACACAATCCTTTAAAGTTTAGATGGCCAAAACTCAAGTGCCATATCCATGCTTGATCTTGACTTGATGCCTTAAAACTTGCTCCAATCTTCTCCATCATTTCACTTTTCATGTGAAGTGGGAACATTTTGTTGTCTGTCATTTTAATCTTTGCAATCACCATTTTACTAGGAGGAATACCAAATATAGTGCATACATTATTCTCAAAAGAAACTCTATAATCCTTTTGAGTAATGTGTCCCACGTTTATGAGATTATGCGTCAAACCAGGCACAAAATAAACATCAAGAATAGTTTTATTTCCACTATTTGTTATTACATTGATTGCACCTTTTCCCATGACTTCTACAATATTATCATTACCCAATTTCATTTGTGCTTTAATTGATGCATCCAAATCCTCAAACAACCCTTTATTTCTAGTCATATGGTTACTACAACCACTATAAAGAAACCAAATGTTACTTGCATTTTCTTGAGCTACATCACAGGTAATAAACAATGTCTCAGAACTACTCTCAGACAAATGTGCATTCTGCTTTCTCATATCTACTTGTCTCTTTTGGCATTCATTTGCAAAGTGACCATACTTCTTGCAGTAATAACATTGAATCTTTGATTTGTCATAACTTTGTTATGCCTGATTGTGATTGCTTTCCCTTAAGCCGAAACTTTGATTTCTTCTTCCTCATCGGTCTTGATTCTTTCTTTCTTCTCCTTGAAAATTATTTCTTCCTCTTCCTCTTAATCTGAATCTTGGATTTCCTCTTCCTCTGCCTCTGCCAAATGTCATTTTTGTTTTGAATGCATGCTCCAATGATGTATTGTCATTCCTGTTCAACCTGTCTTCATAATTTTTCAAGGAGCCAACCAACTCATCCATAGAATATGTAGTCAAATCTTTAGATTCTTCAATTAACACAATTATTGCATCAAATTTTATAGGAAAACTTCTTAAAACCGTTTCTACAACCTTCTGATCTACTAGCTCATCACCATTTTGTCTTATTTGATTAACCAACTACATAACACGATATGTAAACTGATCTATTGAATCATAATCTTTCATATTCAAGTTTTCAAATTCCCTTCTAAGTGCTTGGAGTTTGGCAATTTTTACCTTGCTAGTGCCTTGATATGTTGTCTCTATAATGTCCCATGCTTGCTTGGTTGTAGTGGCTGGTTTAATCCTTCCAACAATTGAATCATCCAACGCTTGTCCAGCAAAGCCCTTTTATTCTTTTTCCTATTTTGATCGAGCTTTTTCTTTTCATTAATACTCAAAATAGACTCATCTTGTGGTTTAGCATAACCATTCATTACTATATCTGATAGCTCATATGAGTCAAATGCTAATTTCATTCTAAATGCCCAATTATCACAATTTTTCCCAGAAAATGTTGGAAACATAAGCTGTTAATACATTCCTGGTGCCATTTAAAAAAAATCAAGGCCAAAATTTTTTTCAACAAAATAGGTAAAATACTATAGAAGTGAGTGTTCTTCGTACTCTTCTTCAAGCAACAACTGCGAACATCATGGGTCAGCAGAAGATCATGAAGTTGCGACCTCCTCTTCAGGGATTCTCTACGGCATTCACGGTTCTCCTCAACAAAGTGCACATGAAGAACACTTGTTGGCCATGTTGCCCTCCTCAACATCATGCAGACATCCTCAACGTACTCTATGGCCTTCACGACTCTCCTGAGCTCTCACTGCTCACACAACTAACTATGTATACAACATAACCCTCTCACCACTCACACAACTAACTCTGTATACAAAATAACCCTTCTCTGATACCACGATGTGTTGGCAGAAGCAAAGGAACACAAGAAAATATAGACTAAAACAAATTTTATTGCTCAATGGATGAAAGGGTTACATCGCCTGGTTTTTATAGAGAGTATGGAAGGATCTGGAAAATCTAGAACATTCACGAAATCACTGAAGTGTGGGTGGAAAGACGGTGGAGGAAGAGTAACGAGTGGTTGAGTAGAAGGTTATGTTTTAATGGAGTAAATAGAAATTAACTTCTTCCAAATTCCATGTTAGTGTACTAAAAGTAGAATATATTAAAGTTGATATAGTATTTCTGAGTTTATAATAGTATCATGAGATAGCTTCATATATTAGGTTTAATATTTGATTCCATGTTAGTATACTAAAAGTGGAAATAAAAGTGGAAAGCATATTTGGAGAAAAAAATTTTCATACTTATGTTTGAAAATACAATAACTTATTTATATTTCTAGGTGTATAATAATGATTTAAAATAACTTTATATATGAAGCTTAATATTTAATTTTGTATAATATTAGATAACTTGAAATTTAATATTTAATTTTGTATAATATTAAATAGCTATATATATGATGTTTAATATTTGATTTTATATTATTATGTATTAAAATTGGATTAGCATTTTTATTTTTAAATGTATAATAATATTATTAGATAAATTAATACAGGAGGTTTAATATTTGATTTCATATTAATTTATTATAATTGGGTTCATAATTCCAGGTGTATAACATTACTATTACGTAGTTGTATATATTAAAGTATTTTAATATAGGTTTGTTGGAGCTGGTTAGAGTTAGATTTGTGGGTATAACATTTATAGTATGTAGCGTATTGTGACTTTGCTAGTAAGTTGAGTTGTTTTATAGATATGTGTTTTTTTATAAGTAGTTTATGGCTATATAATTATTTTTGGTTATTTTAAATAATGAAATTTATTATTTAATTAATATATTTTTATTTTTATTTTAAAAAAATAAATAATTAATATTAATATTTTTTTATTTTATTTAAGTATTTATTATTTACTAGATTTTCACTCTGTAAATTTGTGACATAGTATATATATTTTTTCAAATTTTTTTGTTAAACCTCTTTGTAAATACATTTTTCAATAAATAAATAAAACTTATTTTTATTAGATACTCATTTTTATACTACTATACATATAAACCCAGTACCTCATGAATATCACACTCATAAATATTTCTCCATATAAAAATACAAGAATCATACTCTCTTTTTTTTTTCTAATAAAATAATGATTTTGAATCTCACTATCTCTTTCTCAATGTAATGACACTATTTTGGTTGGTTATTGTGCAATCTCTTTATATGCTATTACACTATTTTATT
>JZKD02S1622005.1:0-20663 GCA_000966675.3 Picea glauca | reverse complement strand
TTTCCATAGAACCAACATTTCTGCTTATTCTTCTTGCCTTTTGACTTAGACCTTGATGTACCCCTCTGATTTTTCCCTCTTTCTGTAGATTGACCTCTGACCACCATTTCTTCTATTGTTGAATTTTCTTTACTGGATATTTTCCTCATCTCCTCAGACAACAAAGCTCCCACAGCAGTGTCATAATCAATGGCATCTATTGTGCTAAACCACATAGTTGTGACCAGATGATCCCAAGACTCACGAAACAAACACAGTAGCATAACCGCCTTGTCCTCATATTTGTACGTTACCTACATACTAGATAATTGACAAAGCAGAGTGTTGAAAACATTCAAGTGATCAATAATTTCCGTACCTTCTTTCATCCACAAGTCGTACAACTACCTCTTTAAGAATATTATGTTCATAAAGTTCTTTGTCATATACAGTCTCTCTAGTTTGGTCCACAAACTTCTTGTTGTCACCTCTTCAGCGATGTTAAACAACACTTCATCTGCTAGACACAAACGAATGGTACTGAGGGCTCTTGCATCCAAATCTTCCCAGTCCTCGTCTATCATTCTTGTCAGTTTATTTTTCTTTCCAGCCAATGCTTTTTGCAATCCTTGCTGCAAAAGAAGATCCCGCATCTTGAGCTTCCATAGTGCAAAGCTATTATTTCCACTGAATTTCTCCACCTCAAACTTAGAAATCTGCACTTTCTCCATTAGCAGAAAAAATCTAGAACCCACTGCTTATAAAACTAAACCCTTTTAAATATGAAGGAATAATGGTATGAACCCCTAAATAAATATTAATTAAAAAAATTTCAAAACACAATTATTTAATGTGTATTCCTTAAAACCTTTTAAGCATCCACCTTTATTCAAAGTTCACCTCCGACCTTTATTACATAATCGATTCTCCATAATAAGACAAAAAAGGGAGCTCACCTTTATTAAATATCACCTCCACCTTAATTAAACAAGTGTTGCATGGTAGTGTAGTCCCTGCCAAGTTGGTATGGGAGTAAATGTGACCTAGTACAGGTAGGTGGCTAGAAAGTTGAAATACATGTGGTTTGGGTGTAGAACATAGTATTCCTGAATTAGTTCTTCCTGAAATAATATAAAAAATTATCAATGTTTGAATGGTTGTTGGACACAAAAAATTTAGCATTACTGAATTGGTTATTTTTAAAACTAGGGCATAGAAAGTCTTCAGAAATAAGTAAATTATACATACGAAATATGTATTTGTATAAAGCAAATATTTAGTAAATAAATTATACATACGAACAATGTATTTTTATAAAGTAGATATTTATTAAATAAATTATACATACGAAATATGTATTTGTATAAAGTAGATTTTTAGTTTTATAGATATGAAATTTGTAGCCCTCATTGCGTACGTAGGCAGTTTTTGTATCGCGGGTTCTCGGGCTGGCGCACTGAAAATTGGGTGTCTGATGTTCCATGGTCTACAAATATCACCGATTGTTCTGCGATATACAAAATGAGAGGCGTAGTTGCGGACTATAGAAATTTACCAGAAATTAATAATGTCTATTATATAATAGAATAGTAATAACATATGTTGCACCGAATTACTTTTCTTTAAAACTACGGGTTTTTTTTGGACAAAAAAAATATAGCATTGCCAAATTAGTTTTCTTTGCACATGTTTTATAGAGCATGGATGGACTGCTCATTCCATAATTAGCGAGTCTTTGGATCACGGGTTGTCGGGCTGGCGGTTTCAAAAATGGGCCTATGTCGTTTTGTGCCCTACAAAAATCATCGACAGTTCCGTGATATACAAATTGACAAGAGGGCTTGCGAACTATAGAAACTTCTTATAAAATAAATAATGGCTCTTACATATATCATGAAATTACATCAACATTTAAACCATCAACGTCGTTGAAGACCCAAAAATTAGTATACAATAGGAGACAAGAAATGTAGCATATCCGAATTAGTTTTCTTTGGAACAAACAAGAAGGTTCCTGGAAACCCAAAGTTTAGTATACAATAAGGACATTGTCGAATTAGTTTTCTTTGAAATTTAACAAAAATTAATAATGTTTGTTACATGTTTATGGAAATTTAAATGCGTTTGTCATATAGACTGGGATTGGGGCTCCCGTAAACCATAAAAAGAAATAAGTACAAGAATTAGGAACGTCAAAAGAAGTGTGCGATGGTAGAGAGGAAGACCTAAAAAAAAGAAATTGGAACTTATGAGTCTTTGGTTACAGTTTTCTATTTAAAGAGGAAATAAGTGGATTGATAAAGAAACTAAGATGACAGCATAGACTTAAACTGGAATGATAAAAAAAACAATATGGCAGTATAGACTTACTATGAAGCCGATGCATTTTTTTTGCTATCGTTGATGGGCAGTGGACTCCTGTTGATCAGTTGTTTCGCTTCCTGGATGAGGCTTTCCATTCTGAGTTGGAACCATTCTTCGATGTAGCTTTTCATGGGGGCTGTGTTGATTTCATCCTGGATCTCTATATCGTAAAGGTTGTTTTCTAATTTCCTTAGATCCATTGAAATACTATGCAGAATCTGTTCAATTTCTTCATTGTGTGAGGCATAGTCCAGTACCTAGTGCTCGTGCTCATCTAGATGATGTTCAAGTATTCTGTAAAACTTTTCGAAAGACAACCCCTTTAAACTATCAACTTGTTCCTGGAATGCTTCTTTGATGACTGACAAGGATTTGAGAGTTAAGTTTGGATCTTGAACCTCATTGGTAGTTCGGGCTAAGTCCATATGGAGCAAGCTTGTGAATAAATTTTCCTTTTTTGATATGACTTGTTTACATGATTTGATAATGAGGTGCAGGTTCTCAATTTTTTTTTTCCAGCATGCTTTTACTTTTTTGGTGCGCTTTGGGGAGGGGAGTTTCTCCTATCTTCTTTTTAGTTCCGATGTGTTCAGGGCATAGTTGGAAAAAGGGTCCAGCACCTGATGACAGAAAAGATATTCATTTTTTAAGTTCACCTCCAAATGTTCAAGAAGATCATTGGCCTTCTTTCCGAAGGAAACTAAATTTTGCGATGTTTCCCAGGCTTTAGTAACTAGCTGCATTATTTTGTTGATGTTGTTCTCTACAAGGGCTATGGAGCATGCAAGGAGGGTAGAGGATACTTTCATCTTCGCTGCAGTGGTAGAAGGCACGATTTTTGCCAAAGGATTGGAAAATTCTGGTGTTGCAATGAAAGCCTGTTCAAATTCGTTGAGGCAGTGTTTCAGATTGGCATAATCTGTCTCCATTCCTCCAATGGAATCATGAAGAGCATCACCAATTACCTGGTGAAACGAGCAGATTTTGGACGGGGTCATTTCGCTAAAGTCAATCTCTGTTCGAGATTTTCCTTTCCTGTTTGTTACATCTCTCTTTTCAATGACCATACTTTTAGATTGGCTGTCAAAAATAGCGCTCTGGATTACAAAGGATTCATCTATGTCAAAAAATTCGGTGTCAAATATGTCCACTACGGATGACCCAATTTTTTGCATCTGCTCAGCTTCAATTTCAATTTGTAGTTTTCCACTTTCAATTTTAGGTTCCTCCACCTAGCCTGCATTGTTTTTTCTCTTATTCTTTAGTGGAACTTTGTGAGAACTATCAATATTTATGCGAGGAGGGTTCTTATCTCCTCCTCCGTTCGAATATTTATGGGTTTCTTTCTTACTAGGATGGACCATCGAAGCGATGCTCCGTGGTGTCATGATCTTGGGAGTGTTGGCAGGGGATTGGGTAGTCTTCTCACTGGATACTTTATCATGTTGTTTGTACAATTCAGTCGCACTTTGCAATGTCTCTATGTCGCAATGGGAAGAAGCAGGATTGTTGTCGACACTGTCCCTATCTTGGGTCAGGTGTCTATGGATAAAAGAGGTGTTAAAGTCAACATCCAGTAAATGTTCTCCAAAAATTCCATTGGGGTTGAACCCTTTTAGCCTTTCAACGTACGTTAGGTTCAATTTCTTGAAATGGGCTGCAAACTCGTCAATCTTGTTGATGTTTCTGCACACGAAGTCTTCGACTTTCCAGGGCAGAGGAATGAACTATTTTTTTTTCTTGTCATGGAAAAAATGCAACCAGTGGTTGTATTGCCTTGCTATTTCTGCAACAAACATCTTGTTTGTGATGTGGCATGGAAGGAAGGCAGGATTTTCCTTAAAGCCAAAGACCATGAAGAGACTGTGATTTTCCTTTTGTTCAAGTGTGCCCTTCTTGTTCAAAAACTTGCTTGCATGACCAGACATCCGTGGAGCATCCTTGCCTAACAATAAATCTTTGAAAACTGAGACAAAGCCATTAAAAACTTCATAAAAACAATGGGAGGCCTTGTGTCTCCACAGGGTGTCGTGCTAGAATGTTACTGGGTCAAATCCACAATTTATTTTATTGGAAACATAATTTTTTGGAAATGGGCAACAATACACAATTGCGAAAATCAAGTAGGATGACATATAAAATTTATTTGATTCTTTGAATCATGACAATTGGGAACAAATTTCAATGGATATTATCTTTCCCCAATCAAAAATGTATTGTTTCTTGACTGTGAAATACAAAATATAAATAATTATATGGGAAATTCTTGTTGTGCATTCCTGTCCCGTTATTCTTGTAAACAACCAAGAAATTTCCTGAAATGGATTTATAAAGGAAGTTGCCTGAAGCCTTTTGATATCTTCAGGAACTGTTGTCCGGTCTTCGAGGAAGTCGGCTAAGATTTCCAACCCATTATGATGTTTTTCTAGAAACTGCTTGCAGTCTTATCCTCTGAACATTAATGTTTGTTTTGACAATTTCAACATCTCGCAGAAGAGCTGAGGTGACAAAGAAACAGGAGAATGGTTGCACAGTGGAATAATTCTTTGGCCTGGAATATATTTTTTGGCCCACCAAGAGACCACCTCCTTACAGTCAAAAACCTCGGGGATGCAGCCTGCACAAGCGATTCCCTGAGGTCAAATTGTATGTCTCAAAACTTTTTGATTGCAATACGCATAACCCTCCAACCGTGGCGATAAAATTGGCTAAGTATGGAGAGAAATAGCAGTCGGTCGGAGGAGTTGTGTGATTATATAGATGGAGATAAAGATAACTCAACCCCCCAATGTTGGAACCTGTGTTTATAGAAAGGAGACTATGTATATAACCACAAAGCGATAATACAAGGGAAGAAGAAAAGGGAAAAAGGACCAACGAGTCCATGGTGTAAATGTAAATCACGGAAATTTTGAGTGCAATATGCATATCAGGGAAGAAGAAGCAGCAGACTTCGAATGCGCTAACCTAAAACACTGACTAAGAATTTGATATTTCATGAATCCGTGAACAGGAGGATCCAAAATAGGGTCAGAGGTCTAGATGGTCAAATTGTATTATTCGGAACATTTGAATGCATAATCTGTAACATGGAAGAGGGGAGGATGTCGAAACCTAGTAGTCAATTTCTATGTTGCGAATGGCTGGATGCAAACTGTTTCGTATTGTTGTGTGCAACTGTCACTTGTAAGATTCATTAGTAAGAGAATAGAAAATGTATATTAGGAAGCACATTTGTCAACCGTGGTACAGTGAAGCTTGCGAGTTCATGGAGCCTGTGATAGAATTGTAGATTTCCAACCCAAGAACTGTGGACATAAAATTGCCTAAGGTGTGATTATATACATGGAGATAATGAAAGCCATAATACAGGGGAAGAAGAAAAGGGAAAAAGGAGAAAGGAGTCGGTGGTGGAATTGTAGATTAGGGAAATTTTGAATACAAGATGTGAAACCGTTAGTCAATTTGTATATTACGGAGGACCGGAGTAAATAATTTGAATGCATAATTTGTAACACGGAAGAGCAGATGATGTCAGAACCTAGTAGAAAATCTGTATATTGCGTAGGGTGTGATGCCACCTGTTTCGCACCTGTGTCTAGTTGTTAGTACTAAGAGGTAATTTAGTATTGAAAATAATATTTTAGATTCTGTTAAATACTTCATAGGGATTAGTATCCGTAAACAATGGAAATCTCCACCCCGCCAGCCTTGCATTCTGTGTGTGAATTTGTATATCGCGGAACTTGAAGGACTATTTGGAGGACACAGAACAATAGAAGTGCAATGTCGAGTCAGCCAGTCCGCAGCTCCACTTCTCAATTTGTATATCGTGGAATTTTGGGTGCTATTTGTAACACACGCAACAATGGAGGGCCAATTTTGAGCCCGCCTGCCCGAGAACCCGTGATCAAAAATGTCGGTAGGTATGAAAAGGAACAACTGTCGGTTCAATTCTCCATGCGAGGATATAGATGGAACTGAAATTGGTCCCAACGTGGAAATCGTGGACATAAAATTGTCCAAGTGTCGAAATCAATAGCGGTCAATCGGATTTGTCATCTGATTGTATAGATGGAAATAAAGATATGCCAACCCACCAATATTGGAGCGGCATTTTTCGTGAACCCACCAAAAGAAGATCCAAAATAGGCTAAGAAGGTATCCACAGAGGAGGCGAGGCCTGGACCTTCTAATTGTATTTCTCTGAACATTTGAATGCATAATCTGTAAGATGGAAGAGCGGACGATGTCCGACAGTCAATTTGTATATTGCAGAGAGTGCAATTCCAACTATTTCGTACCTCTGTGTCCAGTTGTCACTAATAAGTGATAATTTAGTATTCTAAATAAATTTTTAGATACTGTTAGATACTTCACAAGGATTGGCATCCGTAAACAATGGCACTCTGCACTCTGCCATTTCTGTATTCCGTGTGTCAATTTCTATATCGCGGAACTAGGAGTGTTGTTTGGAGGACACGAAACAATAGAAGTGCAATGCTGACTCAACCAGTCCACAGATTCGCTTGTCAATTTGTATATCACACAATTTTGGGTGCTATTTGTAGGCTACGGAACAATGGAGCCCCATTTTTGAGCTCGCCTGCATGCCCGAGAACCCGCGATAAAAAATGTCACTAGGTATGGAATGCGGAATTTGTGCATGCTTTATAGAATATCATGTCCATATTTTATAGTCCCATAATACATGGGAAGAAAATAAGGGAAAAAGGACGGAGGTGTTGGAAGTGGAATTGTAGATAATATATGGGAACAAGAGAAGGGAAAAAGAACTAAGTATCTTGTAGAAGAACATCAGGGTTTGCAAGTGTCGGCCCCGCAACAGCGGGCATAAAATTGGATAAGTATGGAAAGGAACAACGCTCGATTGGATCCGTCGTGCGAGGATATATATGAAGATGTTAAAGCATGAATTGCAGATGACAGAGGTATCTTTCGTACCACTTTGTCCACTTGTCACTAGTAAGAGCATTGTTGATGTATATCAGGAAGGATGCGAAGTTGATAGGGATGGAAAGCAACAATAGATACTTTGAACGAAGTCAATGTGTATGAGAAACCCATGGTGAAATTGTAGATCATAGATATTTTCAGTGCAAGATGTATATTGCAGAACGATAAGCAGTTGGGTTCGCAAGCACCGGCCCCGCAGGGGTGGGCATAAAATTGGCCAAGTATGGAAAGGAAAAAATCACTGACTTTGTTTCCCTGCAACATGCATATGGTGAAACAGGGGACACAGGTTTTGGGTACCGCGAACCCGGGGCCTGGTGCCCAGATAAATGGGCAAGTATTGGCCAAGAGAAAGTTATGATATCCATTTCAATATTTTTAATACTAGCATCTATCAATGAACAAAGTTTTCATATTTATCTGAATAGTATTCATAGTAATATATATTAATGGATTGGTTGTTTCAAATGAAAATGATCTCCCAATCTACAAGATACTTTTCGGCTTGTAAATTTCGTTGGAACCTCAAAAATTTTGACTGCAACATGTACATAGCGCAACAAGAAACATGAATTTGCATTGTGGTCTCAACGACATAAACTCATTATCATCTATCCATCTTGTATTCATTGTAATGAGATCAGCAAACGTCGGCTCTCCATAAACATCAATATCTAAATTAAATTAAATGCAATCAAAATTTGGTGTGACTTTTAAGTAATTAAAGCATAAATTGCAGATTGCAGAAGTTCTTAGGCTGGAAGATGTATATGATTGAACAATGGACATAGTTGTTTAATACCGCAAACCCAAACATAATTTCCTAAGCTTTGCCGAAGAGGATTTTTTTTTGTATTTATTCCAATACTACTGATATTAGTATATATGCACAGATATTATCAAATAGAAGAAGCTGGAATATATCCAACAAACTTCACAGGAACATTGCGTCAGCAGTTCAGCCACCTTGTCGTTACTCATTATTAATTCTATTCATGGAACCCGAAGAATGGTAGCAAGACAGGTCCTCCAATCTCTTTCTTTAAATACAGGGCCGTTGCCACGTAAGTATGGCCTATGAAAAAATATTCTTACATGTAAATGTAAACAAAGAATAGGCCATGTTTTATTTAAATTGAAGTACTAGGCAGCAGAAACAAAACCTTGTGTTTCATGTTTAACCAGACAGCGGAAGAAGGTAGAAAATAGAATTAAAACAAATACTAGAAATTGGAAAATACTGTTAAAAAATAAACCGAAATTATTCTATATTCAAATAAGGTGGGTTACAAAATACAGACGAGTCTATTTTTGACAACGATTGTGATTTTTCCCATCGTCGACCAATTTAAAATATGTACATTAATGAAGCTTCTTCACAGTTTTGTACTTAATCGGTGCGGCCAAGTACATATATCTGACTTTTTTTAATATCTTCTCTCTTCCAGATATGGCCTGCTTCCAATGCCTGTTTATTCAACATTCCATTCTTTGTCAAGTATTAATTTCCCTCTACTGTCAAAAAGTTGGGGTTTAAGGTGCTTTCCTTGCAATGTTCCTGGCCCTTGACATCTGAGACAACTTACAAATGCCATTCAGGTTGATTTCAAATTGGAAGGAGTCATTTTATGTCACAACAGCTAAAGCAATGGAAAATAATTCAAGTACGTAGTGATTGGTATTATCCCTATATTATATCGTCTGTTTGGTTGAGAAGCCCGCCTGAGGGATTTGTATTTGGAACTTCTTTTCTTTATTATAGTAAATTGGAAGGAACGTCCAACCCATATGCAAAAAGCAACTCTGTTGAGATACATAACTTCTTCGAGCAATAGAGGTGTGGAAAGTGCATCAAATGCTGCATAATGCACCAGAACAGATCTGGCAAGTGTATCAAATGTTGCAGATGGCATTAGAATATACATTTCTTCATAGCCATGGAGATATGGCATCCCACAGAAAGGTTTTGAATGTTCATAGGTGACGCCAAATATGTATAGTCTGCAACTACATCCAGAGAAACCGAACAAACTTTCACAAAGAACATATCGTTTTGTCAAGTCAGCTACCAGACCCACATGCAAGTCATCATACTATGAAATAGAAATATTTGCAGTGATAATATGTCATTCTATCCACCCATACAATTTTTTCTACCCTCCTCCGAGGTAGACAAATACTTGTTCAATCTATACAACTCGATACAGATGCCAAATCTATGTTGTTGGAAGAAGCTATATACTTGAACGAAGAACTGTTTTTCACCCGACCTTAAAATCCATTACAATTCCCAGCAGTTAAACAAAGAAGTTCAACCAACAAATCTCCAGGYAGMATTTTCAACGAACCAAAGCATCAAACACAGGGAGAACACCAACCAGAACATACTTGTTCTATTTTTTTCATCCTCTCTAAGTTTCTCTTTGTATAACAKATTTWTTTTTTTAACTCAAAGCTYGCGTCACATAAAACCAATCTCTACTCTTTCATCTGCTCGTCAATCACATCTCTAAGTTGTCTTACATGTGCATGACCAGGAACATTAGAACGAAGGCATCCTAAAGCGCAACTCTYTGATCATAGAGAGAAATGGCAATAAGTATTTAAAAGCAAGCCTGGATGGTCTTCCATAGATTTTGTGTTGATTCGTTTTAATGACAGATGTTCTCAATATTTTCACTTATTAATGCCAACCTTTTTTAATATGTATGCTCAATAGTGACTACCAACACATATTAAAATTCCCATATCTGAGCATATTTTGAAATCTGACATCTAAGATATGCACAATATTAAAGAGGGACATGACGTCAAGGCCTCTGTGGGTGACATGTTTGTGAACTTTTCCGAAGATTTTAAGAAAACTAAAATTGCACAAGCAAAAAATAAAATAAAAAGTATTTCGCAAATTCAAAATGCAAGCAAAAAGAAATTACCAGATCCCATAATATTCGTCTGTCTATTCATTTTCATGGGAGATGTCCTCTAGTTATTAAAGCCCATCATTTTGAAATGAACAATATTAAAGAGGGACATGACATCAAGGTCTCTGTTGCCGACACGTTCATGAACTATGCTGAAGCTTTGAAGAAAACTAAAACTGCACAAGGAAAAAAAAAAATTCGCAAGTTAAAAATGCAGGCAAAAAGAAATTACCAGATCCCATAATATTTGCCTGTATATTCATTTTAATTGGAGATGTCCTCGAGCTTTCCAGTTATTAAAGCCCATATTTTCGAACCTGTCTACTCGGTTCTAACTTTTCAAAGCATATTTAATGTGTATTAGGAAGCATAGAAGCTAGCGGGGATGGAGCCCTATGTAACAGACGTTACTACTATTGTTTTGTTTTTGTTCACGAGTGTATGTAAAATGTACACAAAAAAAAGTAATGCGAGAATGATAGTTGTTTTGCAGGAGCCATTGAAATTCAAATAGTGCGCAAGCCCGATATTCATTTTGTATATCGCGGAACTGTCCATGCTATTTGTAAGACACAAAACAACAGGGACCGAACCTAGAACCCGCCATCCCAAGAACCCGCGATCCAAAAAATGCTTACTATTTTTTTTGTGTGTATTTTGTCCACCAGGTTATGTAAAACGCATCCAAAGTAAACTATTTCGACAATGTTAACTTTTTGGACATGATGACCTTCAAATTCAAATAGTCTGCAAGTCCGATTGTCAATTTGTATATCGCTGAAGTCTCCGATTGTCAATTTTCAGTCGCCTACCTTGACAACACGCGATGAAAAAATTGATTAAGTATGGGATGAAGGCTCCGTGCAGGCTGTATATATCTACTCTATAAAATTACATATTTCCTATGTTTAATCTATGTTGTCCAGGAAACCTATAATTTGATAAATTTCAATGTTTTATGTCCAGGATCCCTACTGTTAAAGAAAACTAATTCGGAAATGCTAATGTATACACCATAGTTTGATACAACCTATCCACAAAGGCGCGTCCATAAAACTAGCTAAGTATGGAACCCAACTGCAGTCGATCGAAATGATTGCAGAACTCTCGTTGCTGACCGATTGTCAATTTGTATATCGCGGAACTCTCCAATTTTCAATTTTCAGCCACCTACCCTGTCAACCCGCGATGCAAAAACTAGCTAAGTATGGGATGATGGCTCTGTGGTCCAGGAAACCTATAATTTCATAAATTGCATTCTCTTTTGCCCAGTATTCTTTTAAAGAAAACTAATTAGGGAAAGCTAATGTATACACCAAACACGACCTGTCATAGACTGATAGAACCTATTTGCGAAGCCGCATCCATAAAAGTGGCCAACTATGCAACTGAATGGCGGTTGCTCAGAATGACCACATAAACATGAAAAACTAGAGTCAAACACAGTTTACAACAAGAAAGTAAAACAGAGATAACAACTATATCTCCCACACAGCAAAAGGATTGTCATAACTATAAAACCATAGTAACACATAATCCATGTAAAAAGCATCAGCAGCCATGAAATATATTTTGAGGCCAACAAACTTTGCTTCAACACGTAACAGATGCAATTTACACCACCTGCAATTCTTTAGTCTGTTATTTTATCTTAATAGTATTCTATGCAAACTATAGTGCATAACAAAATGTGACCAAAGATCCAACCGCAAATGCAGCATCCCAACATTTGCAAACCCTGTGCAAACAAGAACAAGCACCAAACAAGGACCCAGTGAAGAATCACTAAAAGGCCCAATTGCAGGCGCAGGACCGGTACCCTGGAAAGTCTAATCAAGCAACAATAAACAACATACAGTGAAGAAAGAAGAAAGCAACAAACACCCCACCCAAGAATGATGTTGTTCCAATCACGATTGCAGAAACCCAAATGTCCAAACTGCAACAACATGAACAGGCAAGCAAGAACAACGACAACATGCAAATAAGAAATCAGTGGCATGCAAAAAGCAAGCATGAAACGCTGAACTAGCAACGTCGTTGGAGCATAAAAATTTAAAAAACAGAAGAAAATGTCTTGTCACAAGCCTGTTAAGTAACCATTTAACACTACCAAGCCTATTAGGTAAACATTTAAGTCCGTCAGAAATGCACTGTAAACATTTAAGAAAAAAAATCAATGTGGCAGAACTCTGACGTATCCCAAAAAGAAAAATTATGTTTTTGTAACAATAGTTCGAACACCACAGAATGTTTTGGAAAGCCAAACTTTGGATATGCCACCATATCAAACATTGCCATAATTTACCTAGCATAAAATGTTAAACCAAACATTCAAATTAATGCTAGCATTAATCCACCATCGACGAATGCATAACAAAATATATGATTCAAAAAGGCCATATACAATCAAATACTTTGGATATGCCAACATATATAACATTTGGAATAGCAAAGCCGGCAATAAGACCTCCAATCCCTTGTCCAATCATATCATGACAAATATAGTACTTTTTTTATATAAAAATCGATGTTTTCAATTCCCTGGTTCCAACAATAGATAATATGGAAATATTTGTGGTCAAAGGACAGACTAATATGAATTCAACGATTTATCGATCGCTATAGTCCCTCTAAGCCTATGGTGGGGACTAATAAAATATCCTCCACCTTAAAGCTCTCGTGCTTAATGAAAAAGTAAACCTTTCATACCGTTGCAAAAAACCTTAGTTTATACCATGATCGAATTTTTCCTTATACCATGCAAATTTTGGTTTTTAAGATCAACACTTCAATAAGTGTGTAAGGGGAGCACTAGTTTTAAATATCATCTCTCCTTGAGTGTGTAAGGGGAGAGTCAATTTTCTAGCGCTCTGTGGTGCGCAAAATGTGCGCGCTGATTTTGGGAAAATCATAATTTCTCCACGTAAAAATACACATTCATACATATTTCTCCATGTAAAAATACATTTGTCATACTCTTTTTTTTCTTATAGAATAATGATTTTCCATCTCACCATCTCTTTTACTCTATCTCTTTCTAAATGTAATGACACAATTTTCTCATATTCTTGGAATCAACTTCAATTGGTTATTGTGCAATCTCTTTATATGTTATTACACTATTTTATTTATTATAAAAGACTACTCTTAAAACATTAAGATAAAACATATATGATTACAAAAGTGGGAGAAAAAAGTAGACTGGACGTGAATCTTGGGCTTGCTTGGCACAAACTCTATGGCACTTTACATTCAAGGTTGCGACAATGATTGTTAAAACCATATAATTAAAAAAATAAATTATTATTAAACTTTCGGTGGCTTTTCCTTGGTTGATAAGTGAGCCTCGTAGAGTTTTTAATTTCTCTCCCCCTCTCTCTATAATATCATGCATTAACTCAATAAATAGTTGTGATACCATTTAATGATTACGTAAATATTTTTTTCTTCTAATTAAATTTACGCGTAAGTAGAAATTTTCTTCATAGACCTAACATGAACTCGGGAAAACATGCTGGCGTGGCCACGATGGCTCTTGGAATTGGGCTCTGGTAGCAGGTAGGGGGTCATGAGCATAAGTTATGATAGTAGGGTAGGAAGACAAATAGATCTAGATGGTCTAGTAGGTGATACAGATGNTGATCATAGAGAGAAATGGCAATAAGTATTTAAAAGCAAGCCTGGATGGTCTTCCATAGATTTTGTGTTGATTCGTTTTAATGACAGATGTTCTCAATATTTTCACTTATTAATGCCAACCTTTTTTAATATGTATGCTCAATAGTGACTACCAACACATATTAAAATTCCCATATCTGAGCATATTTTGAAATCTGACATCTAAGATATGCACAATATTAAAGAGGGACATGACGTCAAGGCCTCTGTGGGTGACATGTTTGTGAACTTTTCCGAAGATTTTAAGAAAACTAAAATTGCACAAGCAAAAAATAAAATAAAAAGTATTTCGCAAATTCAAAATGCAAGCAAAAAGAAATTACCAGATCCCATAATATTCGTCTGTCTATTCATTTTCATGGGAGATGTCCTCTAGTTATTAAAGCCCATCATTTTGAAATGAACAATATTAAAGAGGGACATGACATCAAGGTCTCTGTTGCCGACACGTTCATGAACTATGCTGAAGCTTTGAAGAAAACTAAAACTGCACAAGGAAAAAAAAAAATTCGCAAGTTAAAAATGCAGGCAAAAAGAAATTACCAGATCCCATAATATTTGCCTGTATATTCATTTTAATTGGAGATGTCCTCGAGCTTTCCAGTTATTAAAGCCCATATTTTCGAACCTGTCTACTCGGTTCTAACTTTTCAAAGCATATTTAATGTGTATTAGGAAGCATAGAAGCTAGCGGGGATGGAGCCCTATGTAACAGACGTTACTACTATTGTTTTGTTTTTGTTCACGAGTGTATGTAAAATGTACACAAAAAAAAGTAATGCGAGAATGATAGTTGTTTTGCAGGATCCATTGAAATTCAAATAGTGCGCAAGCCCGATATTCATTTTGTATATCGCGGAACTGTCCATGCTATTTGTAAGACAAAGAACAACAGGGACCGAACCTAGAACCCGCCATCCCAAGAACCCGCGATCCAAAAAATGCTTACTATTTTTTTTTTGTGTATTTTGTCCACCAGGGTATGTAAAACGCATCCAAAGTAAACTACTTCGACAATGTTAACTTTTTGGACATGATGACCTTCAAATTCAAATAGTCTGCAAGTCTGATTGTCAATTTGTATATCGCTGAAGTCTCCGATTGTCAATTTTTAGTCGCCTACCTTGACAACACGCGATGAAAAAATTGATTAAGTATGGGATGAAGGCTCCGTGCAGGGTGTATATATCTACTCTATAAAATTAAACATTTCCTATGTTTAATCTATGTTGTCCAGGAAACCTATAATTTGATAAATTTCAATGTTTTATGTCCAGGATCCCTACTGTTAAAGAAAACTAATTCGGAAATGCTAATGTATACACCATAGTTTGATACAACCTATCCACAAAGGCGCGTCCATAAAACTAGCTAAGTATGGAACCCAACTGCAGTCGATCGAAATGATTGCAGAACTCTCGTTGCTGACCGATTGTCAATTTGTATATCGCGGAACTCTCCAATTTTCAATTTTCAGCCACCTACCCTGTCAACCCGCGATGCAAAAACTAGCTAAGTATGGGATGATGGCTCTGTGGTCCAGGAAACCTATAATTTCATAAATTGCATTCTCTTTTGCCCAGTATTCTTTTAAAGAAAACTAATTAGGGAAAGCTAATGTATACACCAAACACGACCTGTCATAGACTGATAGAACCTATTTGCGAAGCCGCATCCATAAAAGTGGCCAACTATGCAACTGAATGGCGGTTGCTCAGAATGACCACATAAACATGAAAAACTAGAGTCAAACACAGTTTACAACAAGAAAGTAAAACAGAGATAACAACTATATCTCCCACACAGCAAAAGGATTGTCATAACTATAAAACCATAGTAACACATAATCCATGTAAAAAGCATCAGCAGCCATGAAATATATTTTGAGGCCAACAAACTTTGCTTCAACACGTAACAGATGCAATTTACACCACCTGCAATTCTTTAGTCTGTTATTTTATCTTAATAGTATTCTATGCAAACTATAGTGCATAACAAAATGTGACCAAAGATCCAACCGCAAATGCAGCATCCCAACATTTGCAAACCCTGTGCAAACAAGAACAAGCACCAAACAAGGACCCAGTGAAGAATCACTAAAAGGCCCAATTGCAGGCGCAGGACCGGTACCCTGGAAAGTCTAATCAAGCAACAATAAACAACATACAGTGAAGAAAGAAGAAAGCAACAAACACCCCACCCAAGAATGATGTTGTTCCAATCACGATTGCAGAAACCCAAATGTCCAAACTGCAACAACATGAACAGGCAAGCAAGAACAACGACAACATGCAAATAAGAAATCAGTGGCATGCAAAAAGCAAGCATGAAACGCTGAACTAGCAACGTCGTTGGAGCATAAAAATTTAAAAAACAGAAGAAAATGTCTTGTCACAAGCCTGTTAAGTAACCATTTAACACTACCAAGCCTATTAGGTAAACATTTAAGTCCGTCAGAAATGCACTGTAAACATTTAAGAAAAAAAATCAATGTGGCAGAACTCTGACGTATCCCAAAAAGAAAAATTATGTTTTTGTAACAATAGTTCGAACACCACAGAATGTTTTGGAAAGCCAAACTTTGGATATGCCACCATATCAAACATTGCCATAATTTACCTAGCATAAAATGTTAAACCAAACATTCAAATTAATGCTAGCATTAATCCACCATCGACGAATGCATAACAAAATATATGATTCAAAAAGGCCATATACAATCAAATACTTTGGATATGCCAACATATATAACATTTGGAATAGCAAAGCCGGCAATAAGACCTCCAATCCCTTGTCCAATCATATCATGACAAATATAGTACTTTTTTTATATAAAAATCGATGTTTTCAATTCCCTGGTTCCAACAATAGATAATATGGAAATATTTGTGGTCAAAGGACAGACTAATATGAATTCAACGATTTATCGATCGCTATAGTCCCTCTAAGCCTATGGTGGGGACTAATAAAATATCCTCCACCTTAAAGCTCTCGTGCTTAATGAAAAAGTAAACCTTTCATACCGTTGCAAAAAACCTTAGTTTATACCATGATCGAATTTTTCCTTATACCATGCAAATTTTGGTTTTTAAGATCAACACTTCAATAAGTGTGTAAGGGGAGCACTAGTTTTAAATATCATCTCTCCTTGAGTGTGTAAGGGGAGAGTCAATTTTCTAGCGCTCTGTGGTGCGCAAAATGTGCGCGCTGATTTTGGGAAAATCATAATTTCTCCACGTAAAAATACACATTCATACATATTTCTCCATGTAAAAATACATTTGTCATACTCTTTTTTTTCTTATAGAATAATGATTTTCCATCTCACCATCTCTTTTACTCTATCTCTTTCTAAATGTAATGACACAATTTTCTCATATTCTTGGAATCAACTTCAATTGGTTATTGTGCAATCTCTTTATATGTTATTACACTATTTTATTTATTATAAAAGACTACTCTTAAAACATTAAGATAAAACATATATGATTACAAAAGTGGGAGAAAAAAGTAGACTGGACGTGAATCTTGGGCTTGCTTGGCACAAACTCTATGGCACTTTACATTCAAGGTTGCGACAATGATTGTTAAAACCATATAATTAAAAAAATAAATTATTATTAAACTTTCGGTGGCTTTTCCTTGGTTGATAAGTGAGCCTCGTAGAGTTTTTAATTTCTCTCCCCCTCTCTCTATAATATCATGCATTAACTCAATAAATAGTTGTGATACCATTTAATGATTACGTAAATATTTTTTTCTTCTAATTAAATTTACGCGTAAGTAGAAATTTTCTTCATAGACCTAACATGAACTCGGGAAAACATGCTGGCGTGGCCACGATGGCTCTTGGAATTGGGCTCTGGTAGCAGGTAGGGGGTCATGAGCATAAGTTATGATAGTAGGGTAGGAAGACAAATAGATCTAGATGGTCTAGTAGGTGATACAGATGNTCAATAAATAGTTGTGATACCATTTAATGATTACTTAAATATTTTTTTCTTCTAATTAAATTTACGCGTAAGTAAAAATTTTCTTCATAGACCTAACATGAACTCGGGAAAACATGTTGGCGTGGCCACGATGGCTCTTGGAATTGGGCTCTGGTAGCAGGTAGGGGGTCATGAGCATAAGTTATGATAGTAGGGTAGGAAGACAGATAGATCTAGATGGTCTAGTAGGTGATACAGATGTCGTGGTACTCAGAACCACTTGAGGAATACATGTGAAGCCAAGAAGGGCTCTTTAAGACTGAAGAGGAATACATAGAGGAATTAATTAAAACAAGGTCGATCAAGTATATGAAGGACCCCTTTTAAATACAATTAATTCCAGCATCGAGTTCGAGACAACCACTTCTCCAAGTGGAGGATCATAGGGCTACCAAAAGGAGACAAGGTACATCACGATTATCAATGACCTTTTCGAGCTGGAAGCAAAGGGATGGTTTCAACCTCCAACTTTAGCTAACCTACTCTCCTCGAATCAATCCATTTCTTAGTCACCTTTTAGTCAGGAGGGGAAAAATCCTGGAGAATTTTGTCATAGAGGGGGTTTCGTTGCAGAGGATGGGTATGATGCCCCAAATTTTCCCTTCTTAAAAATGATAGGTGTTAAGAAGAATCTTATAGGAAGCAGGGCTTCAAAAGGAAGAAACAGAGACCCTGGGGGTTCTGAACAGATGTTCATGAAGAAAAAATAGTGTAAGATGAGAAGGAACAATACAAAAATGGTATTGGGGTGCGATGTGGGACTGAATGAAGTTTCTTCACTGTCTTTATTAGCACTGGTTGGACGTTTTAGTTACTGGGCTTGTCTAATAGMTGATATTGGAAAATGCACAGAGGAGAACTGGAAACCCTCCTTATGGTACACTCCTGRARCTCTGGTACTAGTCTRAGGCTAGTTTTGTTTTCTCTTTAGAAAAGTGGAAGATGTGGAAAGGATCCTGAATCGGGTATGGCTCTATGGTACCGACAAATTAATGATTAAAAGGTGGACACACCTATTTAATAAAGAGAAAAAACTTTTTAGATTTCAACATCTTTGCGTATGAATGTCGGATTGTCCAATGTATTTTTGGAACCTAGAAGCTTTCAAAGCTATGGGGGATGCATTGGGTAAATTTCTACATGTGGATCTGACTCTATTGTTTGGAAAAGATCGTAGAATAGGAAAAATAATGTTTGAAATAGATCTTCAAAAGGGAGTACCAGAGTTCCTGGAAATTGAATGGAGAGGGATTGTTCACATACATAAACCAAATTATTGGGGGATCCCATTTCGTTGTATGGTCTGCAAGGAGGTGGGACATTTGAAGAAATCTTGTCCCAGGAAATAAAATAAAAAATCGACATGGAAGGAAGATTGGTCGAAGCACAACTTGGCTCTGGAAATATACGATGAGAAGGGACCTATTGTACTAGATGGGGACTCACATGTCAGCTCATTGAACTTTTCTTTGTTCATAGGTAAGTTAAAAATATTCTCCCCTGCTCTTTTTTCATCCCTATCCATGAAGGAAATGGAATGGTTGCAAGACTTTTTTCGTATATTAATATTAGGTCCGAACCCTCTATTAACTTTAGTAAGTCAGAAATTGTGAAACAAAGGTCTTTGGCTCARGGTTACTGGATGAAGGGTTGGTTCCGGGGGAAGGTTAYGTTGAGGGTTTCTCACCTACTAAAAATAAGGGAGTGGGATTGGAGGGGGAGACTGTCTTTGGGGGGATTTTAGAMTCTATGGAGTTAGGGGATTCAAGTGTAGAGGGAGACRTTTCAATCTGTGATGCTAATTTGGAGGCAGTTTAGGAGGATACCAAAGAKTTGAAAACCTTGATGTGATAGAAGTGGTAGTTTTGGAAGAACCTTTTTGTTTTTTTAAGGAACCTGGGGTTTCAGTTGGGCTTGGGGACTCTGTCACTTTAGAGAAGTCTGTTAACCAAATTTTTGAGGAATCTTTAACCAATTTAATACCTTCTTATAAATAAGTACTAAGTCAAACCCCTATATAGTTTTTCTTCGGAGGAAAAGCTCTCTTTGGTTCATGTCTGAAGACAAAGCCTGAAAACCCGACTATTGAAGTTGCTGGATGGGGGAATAAGAAGGAGTTATCGAAGAAGAAAGGTTCTGTATTTTGGGGTTTAGAGAAATAATTCTCTCCAATCAAAACTATAAGTGCAAGGAATATTGTTAAGGAGAAAGAACAAGTGGGGAATTTAGTATTGCAGGTTTCAGAGGGTCTAAGGGCACTTAGAGGACAAAAATCCCTAGTGAGAGGCATCAAATGATAGTGATCTCTCTTAATTTTAGAGGAGTGGGGGGTTCTCCAAAATCATTATCCCTCAAAATACTGTTTGATTTGGTTAAACCCTATATAGTTATGATACAAGAAATTATGGTCGATGGAAATAAGGCGAGAGATGTGTTCTAAAAAAAAATTCATGTATGGGATTTCTGTGTGGTGGATTCAAAAGGTTTGACTGAGGGGCTATTGTCTACGTGGAATCCAAAAAAAGATAATTTCAATGCCTTTTTGACTCCTGGAGGAATATTACTAGAGGGACTTGTAAAGCAGATTAATAAGAGTTTGAAGATGTTAAATTGTTATGGGTTGTATGCTCATAGACAAAGTTTCTGGAATATTATAAAAAAGGATGGGTTACTAAAGGAGTCCAAACTTATTTTGGGTGGAGATTTGAGCTTCACAATTTCTATGAGAGAAATTTGGGGAAATACT
>JZKD02S1621994.1:149387-164439 GCA_000966675.3 Picea glauca | reverse complement strand
CCAGGGAAAATAAAGGGAAAAGGGATGGTGAGCTTAAGTAATGGAAAAGGAAAATCCCAAGATGTTTTACTTGTATATGGGCTGAAACATAATCTTCTCATTGTAAGTCAAGTGTGTGACAAAGGATGTGAAGTGGTGTTCATGTCCAAGGACTGCAAGATAAAATATGTAACCTGAGGACAAGTGGTGGCCAAAGGCATAAGGACATAAAATAATGTATATGTGCTGAAAGAAAATAGAGAAGAATGTCATCTAAGAAGACATGATGAAATATGGTTATGGCATAGGAGACTTGGACATCTAAACTTTGACCACTTATTCAAACTCAAAAAACTTGAGGTAGTAAAATATCTTTCGAGAATATCAAAGCCCCAAGATTTAGTGTGTAAACCATGTCAAGTAGGGAAGCAAAACAGGACAAAGTTTAAGTCCAAGAGCTTTACTTCAACAGAGAAACCACTCCAACTAGTTCATATGGATTTATGTGGACCATCAAGATAGGAAGGTACAGGGAAAGAAAACTACTTCATGCTGATTATCTATGATTACTCCGGACTTACTTGGGTTTCCTTTCTCAAGGAAAAGGACGAAGCATTTGAGAAGTTTAAAATATTTAAGGCTTTAACTGAGACTCAAATAGGCAAGAGGTTAAAGGCAATAAGATCAAGTCTGGGAGGAGAGTTTATGTCAAGAGACTTCAAGGAATTTTGCGATGAGCATGGGATCAAGAGAGAATACACAATCCCAAGAACTTCACAACAAAATGGAGTTGTTGAGAGGCAAAACATAACAATGAAGGAAATGGATAGGTCAATGATGAATGAGAAGAACATTGGCCAAACCTACTGGGTAGAAGCGATACACACAACAGTCCATGTTCTTAAAAAAGCTCACCTCAGACCACAAAGTGACAAGACACCTTATGAACTGTGGTTTGGGAGACCTGCATCAATTAAACACTTCAAAGTCTTTCGGAGTAAATGCTACATAAAGAATAATGAAGAGAACCTCAAAAAATATGATGACAAGGATGATGAAGGTATCCTCTTATGGTATGCTACAAATAGTAAAGGATATAGATGCTATAATAAGAGGCTGCATAAAATGGTTGACTGTATTGATGTAAAAGTTGATGAAGGAATCCNAGATTTTGGAGAAGCGTATGAAGCAGCTGAGAATCCAGTTCTCAGAGATAGAAGCCCTTGGATAGATTATATGATCTAGGAAGGATTGTTGTTAAGAGGCAATCAACTGTGTATTCTGAAATGCTCCATGAGGGAGAACTTGTTGAAAGAGAAACACAGTAGTGGATTAGAAGGACACTTTCGCCACGACAAAACATTCGCGAAGCTGAATGAGTCATAATTTTGGCTGGGAATGCGAGAATATGTCAAGAGATTCGTTGACAGATGCATAATTTTCCATCATTCAAAGGGAAGGAAGAAGAATGCGGGATTTTATCATCCATTTCCCATACCAGAGAGGCCATGGGAGGTGATAAGCATGGATTTTGTATTGGGGTTGCCAAGGACACAAAGAGGTGTTGATTCAATCTTTGTGGTAGTGGATAGGTTTTCCAAGATGGCACACTTCATTCCATGCCAGAAGACCAGCGATGTGATGCACATCGCAAATCTATTTTTCAAGGAGGTCATTCGACTTCATGGGCTGCCGAAAAGCATAGTTTCGGACAGAGACACGAAATTCATAGGGCATTTTTGGAGGACCTTATGGAATAATCTGGGGACTAACTTGATGTTTAGTTCAGCTTATCATCCTCAGACGGATGGAAAAACAAAATTGGTCAACAGAAGTCTGGGAGACTTACTGAGAAGCTTGGTGACAGAGCACCACAACAGTTGGGACAGTATATTGCCACAGGCAGAGTTTGCATATAACGACTCAGTGAACAGGAGAACAGGAAAGAGTCCATTTCAGGTTGTTTATGGCATGCAGTCGAGGGGAATTTCTGAACTGAGCGATTCAGATCAGACTGCGACTAGCAGTGCTAGTGTAGAAGAATTCGCTGAGGTGATGAAAGAACTTCATAGCAGGGTGAAGGAGCGATTGTTGGAATCAAGCCAGGAGTACAAGCACAGAGCAGATCAACATTGGAGACAAATTTAGTTTGAGGTTGGTGATCTAGTTCTGGCACATTTGAGGAAGGAAAGGTTCCTGAGGGGAACATACAACAAATTGAAAATGAAGAAAATTGGACCATGCAAGGTCTTGAGAAAATTCAGGGGAAATGATTATGAGATCGAGTTACCATATGATATAGGAATATCTTCGATATTCAATGTCGCATATTTATACCCATACAGGGCTGGAGAAACAGAGACTAGAACTGAGTAGCCAGTGATTCGATGGATGGAACAGATACGAGTTGCAGAGAAGCCACAGATGGAATGCATACTAGACAAGAAAGTGAGTAAGAAGACCAGGAGGAAAGAATACTATGAGTATTTGGTCAAGTGGAAGGGCCATCCAGTTGAAGATGCCAGCTGGGAGACTGAAGAAGAAATACAGAAGCATGGATAGACCGTTCAGGAGCTCATGGATAGGAGCCCATGAGAAATTTTCAAGCAAGGGAGTATGATGCAGGAGCATCGCCAACATGTCAAGCAAGCTAGCGTGGAAGCGGAGGACAGCTGGATAAGCCAGCACAAAATTTTGAAATTGGCTTGAAACTGTTGCGGGAAAATTAATGTGAAAACTTAATGAGGCACACTTTATATATTGTAATGGACCTTGAGCGGATAGCTCTCGTCCTTTAGTAGATAGGAGGCATTTAATCTAGTTAATGCAAGTAGGTAGAATTGAATTCTTAGATTAGACAGTTTTAGATAGTAGGAGGCAAAACGGATATAGACACCCTCATTGTATCATTGTAACATTAGCCTAAGCCTGAGCATAGAAGAGAAGAAGGAAGAGAAAGAGCAAGCAGAGAACTATTTAAAGAACACCCATGTACTGATATTTGAATTAATAGAAGAGCTTTGATTCAAATCCATGTTTTTTTGTGTCTTTCTCTGTGTATTGATGTTATTCTCATCACTGTTTGCTTCCAGTTATATGTTTTCTTTTAATATGTTGTGTATATGATTTCATGGTTGAATTGAAGTCTATGAGGGTGAAGGAATGGGTTTCAATTGTTTCTCTATTTGAGCCAGAGGATCCCTACAAGGAGTGCAGTCGAATTGTTCACAAGGAGTGCGTTGACAGAGGGTTTAGGTAGAGAGAGATTTTGTTCTCATTCACCCCAGAAGTGCAGTTGGGAACAGAAGTCGTGCAAGGAATGCGCAGGCTGAGGAAAGTTCAGGGTTGCGAACCTGAGGGAGAAAGCGAAGGACTGCTGCTACAGGTGTGTGCAAAGTCAAAGAACTTCAACACTCAGGAGTCATTGAAGGCTACTGCAATTAATGCGTGCAAGAGGGTTTTCTTTCTAAAGACAAAAATTTGTGGGAAAGGATCAAGAGGGATAGGCCTTTGAGTTTGCCAAAGGATAGTGTAGAAAATTTATTGCCTTGAAGGTTGGCAAGAAGTGTCGCAAGTTACGCACAAGTGGATGGGTTCCATAGAGGAACACTTAGTCATTCTATGGATTACTAAAGGAAGAACGACGGTCAAAAATATCCGAGGAGATATCGTGAATTTCTATGAGCCGTCAGATCCCACAGAGGTGCAAGGGAGATACTCATTGTTTTCTCTGGAGGTAAAAGGCTCAGGAGGGACATAGTCGTCGATCCGAGTCACAAGGTCTGTCAGATCTACATGTGATATCTTGTATCAGGGATTCACGAGTCAAAGCTCCAAGTTGTTGCAACGAGAATTGTGATATCATGAACTGCGATATCCCGAGGAGCCCAGAACTGTCCATCAATTGGGACACGTGTCAGAAGATTCGAGGAAGTCGGAGTTCAGGGCATCGGAGATTTCAGAGACAAGATACTCTTGTAGTTTGGAACCGCGAAACTCGATATCCCGACGAGGAAAGATAGTGTGGGCCACAACAGGATTAGTGGAGGACAAGTGGCACACCGTATCGACATTCAGGAAAAGGAAAGTCCTGAAACATTTGGTTTTAGAATCCGCGATTTAGAGAAACCAGAATCCCGATAGAAGTGACGGGAGTTGAGGGGACAACTCGTACGTGCGTCAGAGATTTGGCATATCAGGTATCGGAAGTTGGTAAGGCGAGTTTCTTGATATTGCGAGTGGAAAAATCGAGATAGAAGAAGTCCTGATAAGAGTGGGAAGAGGTCAGCGTTGACTTGCATCGGGTCTCGGGGATTCGAGCGCCCAGTGGTCGACCTTTGAACTTGCAAAGTCGCGAGTTCTGATTTCCCGATATATAAGAAAGGGGAATTGCGCGAAGAGATCTGTGGGAAGATTTCCTGATAGGGAAATAAAAGAACTAGTTAGTGTTCTTCGGGCCAAGAAAGGAGAGAAGATCATGTGTGAGCAGGCGTGCCTGCGGGTGCGGCTGCGTCACCATGCGATTGGTTCCTTTACATCAAACTTCCTCATATCGATCTTAGGTGTAAATTTTTTGAACCTACGTAGAACAGATCAATATAAACAATAATACACACATTTGCAGAGAGAATTGAAAAGGAAGAAGGAGAGAAAGAATGGAAAGAATTCTCATTAACCATTGTGAATAATGAATAATTTACACATGATATACTATGTATAACTCAATGAGTTTGACTTGAGCTGAACCAAGTCACCATAGTGGTGGTCTAGAGTGATCTGGACACACACCAGCAGTTACGGGAGTGAACTTCCACCTATTCTAGTCTCTTAGGCAGTTACGGGAGTGAACTACCACCTAGTTGAGTTAACGAGTCAACTAGTCTTCAGTTAACTGACTGAATAGAAAGTAGTGAGGAGTTAACTCAAGGAATAAAGGCTAATATTCCAATTTGGTGATGATACCAAGGTAAGGTCGAATTATCATGGTGATTATCCCAATGTTGCATGGTGATGATCCCAATGCAACATCTAAAGTCAACTCAACTAGTCAAACTAAAATGTGAATTGAAAGAGAATATTTTCCAGGTGGAATATTCTCTCCTAAAATATAGGAGACTGGATAATGACTAATTATGACTAATGAACAAATAAATAAAAACATAGGAAAAATAAATTCTAGGTGTGTGTGAAGTAACTCCAACACCCCCCCTGAACATCACTATGGTGAAAATAAAGATTGGGTCCAGGTAACGAGGCCATGTTAGGTACCCAAGTACAAAAGATACACTGAAAATAAAGTGAGGAAAAAGGGAAAACCTCATGGGAAAACCCCCCCCTCAAGGTACAATGTATGTAAAAAGAAGAACTACAGTTGTTAGGCAACTGTGTCCTTCACTCCAAGACGACCTTGCAGAGAATGGAATTTTTGCTAAGTGAAGGTCTTGGTGAAAATGTTTGTCGTCTGTTTTGCTGAAGGACAAAATTGTAAGTCGATGATCTACTCATGTACTAATTCCCAGATGTAGTGCATGTGGATCTCGATGTGCTTCATTTATTGCCTCTGAACTGGATCTCTGCAGAACTTCAGAGTGCTCTGGTTGTCACATTATATGACGATCGACCAATGAAACTGAATTCCCAACTCAGTGAGAAAATGTTGTAGCCACATAGCCTGAATGGTTATGTTAACTACCCCTCTATACTCTGCCTCATCTAAAGATAGAGCAATGGAAGATTGTTTTTTTCTCGACCAACAGATAGGCCTGGAACCAAGGCTAAGTGAGTAACCAGATGTGGACTTGCGATCAATGTTATTTCCAGCCCAGTCGGAATTAGTAAAACCAATGAGATCTAACGTAGAGTTTTTTTCATAATGAATCCCAAAGGTGATAGTGCCCTGTATGTATCGAAGGATACGCTTTGCAGTTTTCCAATGTAGCTCATGTGGCTCCTGCATGAACCTAGAAACTTCACTAACTGCATATGAGAGGTCTGGTCTAGAGTGTGTGAGATACAACAAGCTCCCCACTAGTTTTTTTTATAGTGTGATGTCAACCAATGGAGTCTCCTTTCCATCCTCAAGTTTGACTCCTGATAGGAAAGGAGTTGGAGCANAGATTTTGGAGAAGCGTATGAAGCAGCTGAGAATCCAGTTCTCAGAGATAGAAGCCCTTGGATAGATTATATGATCTAGGAAGGATTGTTGTTAAGAGGCAATCAACTGTGTATTCTGAAATGCTCCATGAGGGAGAACTTGTTGAAAGAGAAACACAGTAGTGGATTAGAAGGACACTTTCGCCACGACAAAACATTCGCGAAGCTGAATGAGTCATAATTTTGGCTGGGAATGCGAGAATATGTCAAGAGATTCGTTGACAGATGCATAATTTTCCATCATTCAAAGGGAAGGAAGAAGAATGCGGGATTTTATCATCCATTTCCCATACCAGAGAGGCCATGGGAGGTGATAAGCATGGATTTTGTATTGGGGTTGCCAAGGACACAAAGAGGTGTTGATTCAATCTTTGTGGTAGTGGATAGGTTTTCCAAGATGGCACACTTCATTCCATGCCAGAAGACCAGCGATGTGATGCACATCGCAAATCTATTTTTCAAGGAGGTCATTCGACTTCATGGGCTGCCGAAAAGCATAGTTTCGGACAGAGACACGAAATTCATAGGGCATTTTTGGAGGACCTTATGGAATAATCTGGGGACTAACTTGATGTTTAGTTCAGCTTATCATCCTCAGACGGATGGAAAAACAAAATTGGTCAACAGAAGTCTGGGAGACTTACTGAGAAGCTTGGTGACAGAGCACCACAACAGTTGGGACAGTATATTGCCACAGGCAGAGTTTGCATATAACGACTCAGTGAACAGGAGAACAGGAAAGAGTCCATTTCAGGTTGTTTATGGCATGCAGTCGAGGGGAATTTCTGAACTGAGCGATTCAGATCAGACTGCGACTAGCAGTGCTAGTGTAGAAGAATTCGCTGAGGTGATGAAAGAACTTCATAGCAGGGTGAAGGAGCGATTGTTGGAATCAAGCCAGGAGTACAAGCACAGAGCAGATCAACATTGGAGACAAATTTAGTTTGAGGTTGGTGATCTAGTTCTGGCACATTTGAGGAAGGAAAGGTTCCTGAGGGGAACATACAACAAATTGAAAATGAAGAAAATTGGACCATGCAAGGTCTTGAGAAAATTCAGGGGAAATGATTATGAGATCGAGTTACCATATGATATAGGAATATCTTCGATATTCAATGTCGCATATTTATACCCATACAGGGCTGGAGAAACAGAGACTAGAACTGAGTAGCCAGTGATTCGATGGATGGAACAGATACGAGTTGCAGAGAAGCCACAGATGGAATGCATACTAGACAAGAAAGTGAGTAAGAAGACCAGGAGGAAAGAATACTATGAGTATTTGGTCAAGTGGAAGGGCCATCCAGTTGAAGATGCCAGCTGGGAGACTGAAGAAGAAATACAGAAGCATGGATAGACCGTTCAGGAGCTCATGGATAGGAGCCCATGAGAAATTTTCAAGCAAGGGAGTATGATGCAGGAGCATCGCCAACATGTCAAGCAAGCTAGCGTGGAAGCGGAGGACAGCTGGATAAGCCAGCACAAAATTTTGAAATTGGCTTGAAACTGTTGCGGGAAAATTAATGTGAAAACTTAATGAGGCACACTTTATATATTGTAATGGACCTTGAGCGGATAGCTCTCGTCCTTTAGTAGATAGGAGGCATTTAATCTAGTTAATGCAAGTAGGTAGAATTGAATTCTTAGATTAGACAGTTTTAGATAGTAGGAGGCAAAATGGATATAGACACCCTCATTGTATCATTGTAACATTAGCCTAAGCCTGAGCATAGAAGAGAAGAAGGAAGAGAAAGAGCAAGCAGAGAACTGTTTAAAGAACACCCATGTACTGATATTTGAATTAATAGAAGAGCTTTGATTCAAATCCATGTTTTTTTGTGTCTTTCTCTGTGTATTGATGTTATGCTCATGACTGTTTGCTTCCAGTTATACGTTTGCTTTTAATATGTTGTGTATATGATTTCATGGTTGAATTGAAGTCTGTGAGGGTGAAGGAATGGGTTTCAATTGTTTCTCTATTTGAGCCAGAGGATTCCTACAAGGAGTGCAGTCGAATTTTTCACAAGGAGTGCGTTGACAGAGGGTTTAGGTAGAGAGAGATTTTGTTCTCATTCACCCCAGAAGTGAAGTTGGGAACAGAAGCCATGCAAGGAATGCGTAGGTTGAGGAAAGTTTAGGGTTACGAACCTGAGGGAGAAAGCGAAGGACTGCTGCTACAGGTGTGTGCAAATTCAAAGAACTTCAACACTCAAGAGTCATTGAAGGCTACTGCAATTAGTGCGTGCAAGAGGGTTTTCTTTCTAAAGACAAAAAGTTGTGGGAAAGGATCAAGAGGGATAGGCCTTTGAGTTTGCCAAAGGATAGTGTATAAAAGTTCTTGCCTTGAAGGTTGGCAAGAAGTGTCGCAAGTTACGCACAAGTGGATGGGTTTCGTAGAGGAACACTTAGTCATTCTGTGGATTACTAAAGGAAGAACGACGGTCAAAAATCTCTGAGGAGATATCGTGAATTTCTGTGAGCCGTCGGATCCCACAGAGGTGCAAGGGAGATACTCATTGTTTTCTCTGGAGGTAAAAATCTCAGGAGGGGCATAGTCGTCGATCCGAGTCACAAGGACTGTCAGATCTACATGTGATATCTTGTATCAGGGATTCACGAGTCGAAGCTCCAAGTTGTTGCAACGAGAATTGCGATATCATGAACTGCGATATCCCGAGGAGCCCAGAACTGTCCATCAATTGGGACATGTGTCAGAAGATTCGAGGAAGTCGGAGTTCGGGGCATCGGAGATTTCAGAGACAAGATACTCTTGTAGTTTGGAACCGCAAAACTCGATATCCCGACGGGGAAGGATAGTGTGGGCCACAACAGGATTAGTGGAGGACAGGTGGCACACCGTATCGGCATTCGGGAAAAGGAAAGTCCCGAAACATTTGGTTTTAGAATCCGCGATTTAGCAAAACCAGAAATCCCGATAGAAGTGACGGGAGCTGAGGGGACAACTCGTACGTGCATCAGAGATTTGGCATATCAGGTATCGAAAGTTGGTAAGGCGAGTTGCTTGATATTGCGAGTGGAAAAATCGAGATAGGAGAAGTCCTGATAAGAGTGGGAAGAGGTCAGCGTTGACTTGCATCGGGTCTCGGGGATTCGAGCACCCAGTGGTCGACCTTTGAACTTGCGAAGTCGTGAGTTCTGATTTCCCGATATATAAGAAAGGGGAATTGCGCGAAGAGATCTATGGGCAGATTTCCTGATAGGGAAATAAAAGAACTAGTTAGTGTTCTTCGGGCCGAGAAAGGAGAGAAGATCATGTGTGAGCAGGCGTGCCTGCAGGTGCGGCTGTGTCACCATGCGATTGGTTCCTTTACATCAAACTTCCTCATATCGATCTTAGGTGTAAATTTTTTGAACCTACGTAGAACAGATCAAGATAAACAATAATACACACATTTGCAGAGAGAATTGAAAAGGAAGAAGGAGAGAAAGAATGGAAAGAATTATCATTAACCATTGTGAATAATGAATAATTTACACATGATATACTATGTATAACTCAATGATTTTGACTTGAGCTGAACCAAGTCACCATAGTGGTGGTCTAGAGTGATCTAGACACACACCAGCAGTTACGGGAGTGAACTTCCACCTATTCTAGTCTCTCAGGCAGTTACGGGAGTGAACTACCACCTAGTTGAGTTAACGAGTCAACTAGTCTTCAGTTAACTGACTGAATAGAAAGTAGTGAGGAGTTAATTCAAGGAATAAAGGCTAATATGCCAATTTGGGGATGATACCAAGGTAAGGTCGAATTATCATGGTGATTATCCCAATGTTGCATGGTGATGATCCCAATGCAACATCTAAAGTCAACTCAACTAGTCAAACTAAAATGTGAACTGAAAGAGAATATTTTCCAGGTGGAATATTCTCTCCTAAAATATAGGAGACTGGATAATGACTAATTATGACTAATGAACAAATAAATAAAAACATAGGAAAAATAAATTCTAGGTGTGTGTGAAGTAACTCCAACACCCCCCCTGAACATCACTATGGTGAAAATAAAGATTGGGTCCAGGTAACGAGGCCATGTTAGGTACCCAAGTACAAAAGATACACTGAAAATAAAGTGAGGAAAAAGGGAAAACCTCATGGGAAAACCCCCCCCTCAAGGTACAATGTATGTAAAAAGAAGAACTACAGTTGTTAGGCAACTGTGTCCTTCACTCCAAGACGACCTTGCAGAGAATGGAATTTTTGCTAAGTGAAGGTCTTGGTGAAAATGTTTGTCGTCTGTTTTGCTGAAGGACAAAATTGTAAGTCGATGATCTACTCATGTACTAATTCCCAGATGTAGTGCATGTGGATCTCGATGTGCTTCATTTATTGCCTCTGAACTGGATCTCTGCAGAACTTCAGAGTGCTCTGGTTGTCACATTATATGACGATCGACCAATGAAACTGAATTCCCAACTCAGTGAGAAAATGTTGTAGCCACATAGCCTGAATGGTTATGTTAACTACCCCTCTATACTCTGCCTCATCTAAAGATAGAGCAATGGAAGATTGTTTTTTTCTCGACCAACAGATAGGCCTGGAACCAAGGCTAAGTGAGTAACCAGATGTGGACTTGCGATCAATGTTATTTCCAGCCCAGTCGGAATTAGTAAAACCAATGAGATCTAACGTAGAGTTTTTTTCATAATGAATCCCAAAGGTGATAGTGCCCTGTATGTATCGAAGGATACGCTTTGCAGTTTTCCAATGTAGCTCATGTGGCTCCTGCATGAACCTAGAAACTTCACTAACTGCATATGAGAGGTCTGGTCTAGAGTGTGTGAGATACAACAAGCTCCCCACTAGTTTTTTTTATAGTGTGATGTCAACCAATGGAGTCTCCTTTCCATCCTCAAGTTTGACTCCTGATAGGAAAGGAGTTGGAGCAGACTTGTAGTCTTTCATGTGAAATATCTCAAGGAGATCTCATGCATACTTGGATTGAGACATTTTGATGCTTGATGCATCCTGACTGATCTGAAGTCCAAGGAGGAAGTGTAGCAAACCCATGTCCATCATCAAAAACCTGTCATGAATAATCCTCTTGACTGCAATAATCGTTGAATTTGAGCAACCCGTGAGCAACAAATCATCGACATACAAAAATAAAAGTAGAATTGAATCAGTCATCATGAGCATGTATACATTTGGGTCTGATTTACAACGTACAAAGTTTTGTTACAACGGGTAGGATTCCATATTGGCATACCATGCCCTCGGAGCCTTCTTGAAGCCATAAAGTGACTTCTTCAATCGACAGACCAAAGATGAGTCCTTCATAAATCCCTGGGGCTGCTCCATGTAGATCTCCTCAGAGAGATCACCATGAAGAAATGAATTCTTCATGTCTATCTGATGGACTTACCATCCCTTGGCTTCCATAATGGAAAGTTCCAATCATATGGAATCCATATTCACTACTGGAGTGAAGGTATCATCATAGTCAATACCATCAACCTGCTGAAAGCCTTTGGTGACAAGCATGGCTTTGTATCTAGTGATATGTCCATCCGTTACGCTCTTGGTCTTGTAGACCCATCTGCATCTAACAAGTTTCCTCCCAGAAGGAAGGGGAACCAGATCCCAAGTCTGGTTCTCGAGGAGGGAGTTGCACTTCTCTTGCATGGTGGATTCCCAAAAGGGATTTCCAGCAGGNTGAAAGAGAATATTTTCCAGGTGGAATATTCTCTCCTAAAATATAGGAGACTGGATAATGACTAATTATGACTAATGAACAAATAAATAAAAACATAGGAAAAATAAATTCTAGGTGTGTGTGAAGTAACTCCAACACCCCCCCTGAACATCACTATGGTGAAAATAAAGATTGGGTCCAGGTAACGAGGCCATGTTAGGTACCCAAGTACAAAAGATACACTGAAAATAAAGTGAGGAAAAAGGGAAAACCTCATGGGAAAACCCCCCCCTCAAGGTACAATGTATGTAAAAAGAAGAACTACAGTTGTTAGGCAACTGTGTCCTTCACTCCAAGACGACCTTGCAGAGAATGGAATTTTTGCTAAGTGAAGGTCTTGGTGAAAATGTTTGTCGTCTGTTTTGCTGAAGGACAAAATTGTAAGTCGATGATCTACTCATGTACTAATTCCCAGATGTAGTGCATGTGGATCTCGATGTGCTTCATTTATTGCCTCTGAACTGGATCTCTGCAGAACTTCAGAGTGCTCTGGTTGTCACATTATATGACGATCGACCAATGAAACTGAATTCCCAACTCAGTGAGAAAATGTTGTAGCCACATAGCCTGAATGGTTATGTTAACTACCCCTCTATACTCTGCCTCATCTAAAGATAGAGCAATGGAAGATTGTTTTTTTCTCGACCAACAGATAGGCCTGGAACCAAGGCTAAGTGAGTAACCAGATGTGGACTTGCGATCAATGTTATTTCCAGCCCAGTCGGAATTAGTAAAACCAATGAGATCTAACGTAGAGTTTTTTTCATAATGAATCCCAAAGGTGATAGTGCCCTGTATGTATCGAAGGATACGCTTTGCAGTTTTCCAATGTAGCTCATGTGGCTCCTGCATGAACCTAGAAACTTCACTAACTGCATATGAGAGGTCTGGTCTAGAGTGTGTGAGATACAACAAGCTCCCCACTAGTTTTTTTTATAGTGTGATGTCAACCAATGGAGTCTCCTTTCCATCCTCAAGTTTGACTCCTGATAGGAAAGGAGTTGGAGCAAACTTGCAGTCTGTCATGTGAAATATCTCAAGGAGATCTCATGCATACTTGGCTTGAGACATTTTGATGCTTGATGCATCCTGACTGATCTGAAGTCCAAGGAGGAAGTGTATCAGACCCATGTCCATCATCAAAAACCTGTCATGAAGAATCCTCTTGACTGCAATAATCGTTGAAGTTGAGCAACCCGTGAGCAACAAATCATCGACATACAAAACTAAAAGTAGAATTGAATCAGTCATCATGAGCATGTATACATTTGGGTCTGATTTACAACCTACAAAGTTTTGTTACAACGGGTAGGAGTCCATATTGGCATACCATGCCCTCGGAGCCTTCTTGAATCCATAAAGTGACTTCTTCAATCGACAGACCAAAGATGAGTCCTTCATAAATCCCTGGGGCTGCTCCATGTAGATCTCCTCAGAGAGATCACCATGAAGAAATGAATTCTTCATGTGCATCTAATGGACTTACCATCCCTTGGCTTCCATAATGGAAAGTTCCAATCATATGGAATCCATCTTCACTACTGGAGTGAAGGTATCATCATAGTCAATACCATCAACCTGCTGAAAGCCTTTGGTGACAAGCATGGCTTTGTATCTAGTGATATTTCGATCCATTACGCTCTTGGTCTTGTAGACCCATTTGCATCTAACAAGTTTCCTCCCAGAAGGAAGGGGAACCAGATCCCAAGTCTGGTTCTCGAGGAGGGAGTTGCACTTCTCTTGCATGGTGGATTCCCAAAAGGGATTTCCAGCAGGCTCGCCATAAGACTGTGGATCTAAAGACTAAACCAAGAAAAGACACCTAGAAGGCAATGGTTCAGTGGAAGTGAGTGCAATAGGAGGATCCTCGAAATCAAATTGAGTCCTCCTATTCTCGGTTGGATCACCAACAATATCCCCTACATCCTAAAGAGTAGTCTGTGCCCACTTAGGCCTCTGCTCTGGCTCTGTGATTGCATATGGATTCTCTGACTCTACATATGACTACACCGACTCTGAATATGAATCATCTGATTCCATTGAATCATAACTCTCATCTGAAGAAGAGTTAGGATGTGCATGCTCATCATCTCGGATAGGTGGAAGAGTGAAGGTGTCTGCATGTGACTGCTAAGGTACATGTGAGACACTTTCCTCGAATTGGACACTATGCTCAATGATGAGTTAGTCCAAGGAAATATCAATAAGTCGATATCCCTTCACACCATCGAGGTATCCAAAAAAATGCACTCAATTCTCTATGGATCAAGTGCCTTCCTCTTTTCAGAGGGAATCCAGGCCCATGCACGTGAACCAAAAATGTGAAAGTGGGACACTTCTAGTTTGTGGCTACTCCAAGCCTCGTAAGGGGTCTTATCCTTGATAGATATATGAGGAGATCTATTTTGGATGTATGTTGCACAGTTAAGTGCTTCAGCCCATAGTCTCTGTCGTAGTGACGTTGCATGCAACATGCAACATGCAATCTCCTTTAGAGATCTGTTTTTCTGCTCGGCAACTCCATTTTGCTATGGAGTGTAGGCAATTGTATGTTGCAACTGAATCCCTCCCTCATGGAAAAGATTAGGAATATCATGATTCACATACTCTCCCCCATTATCAGTTTAGAGGACTTTGATCTTCTTTCCAGAATGTGTCTCAACCAAAGCTTTGAAATCTTTGAGGTGTTGAAAGACCTCGAATTTTTTCCTGAGAAAGTAGATCCAAGTAAAATGTGAGAAATCATCAACAAAAATGAGAACAAACCTTGCTTTGTTGATCAATGGATGTGGAAAAGGACCGATGAGGTCACTGTGGATCATATATAAAGGTGCAGAAGCTCGTTGAGACTTTCCTTTGACGAATTTCTCTTGAGGGTGTTTTCCGAGAACACATCCCTCACATACTCCCTTGGAGAAGAGGATGTTTGGTAGACTATCAACTAATATGTGCTTGCTAAGATGTTGCATGTATCTGAAATTCAAATGTCCAAACCTTTCATGCCATATCCTACTATTTTCATCAACATGAGTAAGAAGTAAAGCAGAATCAGGTTCAATGAATTCAGAAAATGTATAC
Source organism: Picea glauca (assembly GCA_000966675.3). Taxonomy (NCBI): domain Eukaryota; kingdom Viridiplantae; phylum Streptophyta; class Pinopsida; order Pinales; family Pinaceae; genus Picea; species Picea glauca. Next base: position 149,513 of record JZKD02S1621994.1, on the reverse strand, counting down.
AATCTAGACTAATTCTTTACCTCACCGGTAGCAACCCCGGAGTTGGTTTGCATGTTGTATATGTCCACGGAATTTGGTTTGAATACAAATTTCTTTCTGGTGCTAGAATTCTTCATCTGATACATG
>JZKD02S1621994.1:58015-73443 GCA_000966675.3 Picea glauca | reverse complement strand
CAAACAGAGTTTGAGATTTCCATGATAGGAGAACTGTCATATTTTCTTGGTTTACAAGTAAATCAGAGTTCTGCAGGAATATTTATCTCTCAAGAAAAATATTTGAAAGAGATGTAGAAGAAATTTTAGATGGAGGATTCCTCTCCTGTTAGTACACCTATGGTGGTTAGTTTCAAGCTTAGTAAAGATGATATGTCACCCGATGTTAATCAAAGGACATACCAATCAATGATAGGCAGTCTTCTGTACATCACAACATCCCGTGCTGATATAATGCAAGTTGTTGGAATGGTAGGTCGTTATCAGTTAGCTCCTAAAAAAACTCACTTGGTAGTTGTCAAAAGGATATTCAAAGGAACAATGAATTATGGTCTATGGTATCCCAGAAATCAGAATTTTCAGTTAACTCCTTATTGAGATGCAGATTGGGCAAACTGTGTTGATGAGAGAAAAGGCACCAATGGAGGAGAATTCTTCCTGGGTGACTCATTAGTAGCATGGCCTAGTAAAAAGCAAGGATATGTTTCCTTATCAACTACAGAAGCAGAGTACATTGTTGTTGCTACTTGCTACACTCAAATTTTATGGATGATACAAACTCTTGCATATTTGAAGGTAACTTACACTAATCCCTTTCCACCTCACTGTGATAACACCAGTGCCATTAGTCTCTCTAAGAATCCTATACTTCATTCAAAATCTAAACACATACCTATAAAATACCATTTTCTTAGAGAACAAGTTACAAACAGAATTGTTCAGGTGAATTATATTCCTTCTACAAAACAGATAGATGATATATTTACTAAGCCGTTAGCAGCGACCCCTTTTGGATATCTTTGTCAAAAGTTGTGGGTTATAACTTATTTTTCTAATCTGATCACCTGGTCCGGGGGAGTACTTATTGAATATCTATTGTATTTCTAAGCTACTCATAGTTGACAGGGGGAGTATGTACTACAACAGCTCAGAGGGATCGTGTTTTTTCTTTGACATTGATGTCAAAGGGGGAGAAAGTGTGGTAATTTCAAGGATGCTACAGTGGTATAGTTGGATGTTTTTCAAGGGGGTTTCCATCAATGCCAAAGGGGGAGATTGTTGGCATGTTTTCAGACAGAGGCAAAGTATGCATGTTTTTCATTGATGGCAAAGATCACGATCAGCAGCGTAGCGATAATGGCATGGAAATGGAAAGTTCAACAGTGAAGAGAAACAGTGACTGTTGGATCCCATTTAGATTTCCCGATGATCGTCAGATATGGATTCAGATAGGAGGAGCGCACAGTAGAAGATAACAGATCTCATGTGTCATATCTGAGCCTGAGGTTCGACCGACGTTGGATCCATGAGAATCTGCATGTTCTTTAAAGTGAAAGGTGAAGTGAGCTTACAAAATCCTGAAATAGGCACATCAACTGGAGTTTCGGATACTAGGATTTGGAGGAGTCAAGGGTCGAGACTCTTCATCACAGGAGTCTCGAAGCTATGAAATGCGAAATGATGAAATCCTAAAACAAGAACATCAACTGGAGTTTTGGATATTGAGATTTGAAGGAGTCAAGAGTCAAGACTCTTCATCACAGGAGTCTCGAAGCTGCGAAATGCGAAACATCGAAATCCTGAAACAGGCAGATCAACCGGAGTTTCGGATACCAAGAGTTGGAGGAGTCAAGAGTCAAGACTCTTCATCACAAGAGTCCCAAATTTGTGAAATGTAAAATGACAAAATCCAAAAATAGGCACATCAACTGGAGTTTTGGATACCAGGAGTTGGAGGAGTCAAGTGTCGAAACATTTCACCATAGGAATGTCAAAATGCCAAAACTCCAAAATATGAAACAACGAAATACTGGACCGTTGATCTGACTCCATTTTGGAGTTATGGATACCAAGAGTTAGAGTGTCGAAACACTTCACCACAGGAATGTCGAAATGCCAAAACATCAAAATGTGAAACGATGATATACCAGACTGTTGATCTGACTCCATTTTGGAGTTTCAGATACCGAGAGTTGGAGTATCGAAACACTTCACCGCAGGAATTTTAGAGTGTCGAAATGCCTAAATGAAAAAAACACCTTTTAGTGTAGGTTTTGGATACTAGGAGTTGGAGTGTCAAAGCACTTCTTCACGCAAGTGGGCCCATGGTCACAACCAGTGGGCATATGGGATAAAGGCAATTCCCTGCAGATTTAATCCAACAATGTAGGTGAATTTGAATATGATTGGAGGGCTACTATTGCACTTCACAGTTAATTAGTCAGTTACGATTCAGTTAGAAGAACTGAATTATGGTTCTTGGATGGTTGGCATTTCAGTTGTTGAAGCATTGTTGTTCTAGGGTTTTGAGGGGTAACTGAAGTGGTGGTAAGGTATAAAAGAAACACACAATGATTGTGCATGGTTGGCTGTTCTGACTGAAAAATGAGTTGAATTATAGAAAGGTAAAACTACAGTATGCACAGTGTGAAGAAATCTCAGAGATAAGGAATAGAAGTTGAACAGAAGAGAAACGGAAAAGAGAGAATAATGTGCACATATCAAAGAGCATGAGAAGGATAGAGAAATAATAGATAGATAGAGACAACAAGCCAAACCAAATATGAAAAGAGAAGAAGAATAGTGTAGTAGAGAAGAATTGCATAACAGTGAAGAAGTGGTAAGAATTGATTTATCTGTGTTGTTGGTTATTTAATCATTTATTTGTAATCAGGGTGGTAGGGAGGTGCTAGGGAGGATTGTTGTCCTCAAAGGTTCAAGTGGGTGCTTGAACACAGGGAGTTGTAGATTCCATCTGGTTGCAACTAGAGAAACCAGGGTGGCAGGGTGGTGCAAGGGAGAACAAGTGTTCTCTGTTATATAGGTTGGAGCCTGTGTAACTGGAAGTTGGTGCTTCCATCCAGTTGGTGCTTCCATCCAGTTGGTGCTGGAACACTCAGGGAGTTGGTGCTTCCTTCTAGTGTGTGCTAGAGAAACCAAAGAGTTGGTGCTCTCAAACAAGTTGGATATTGTAAAAAAGAGGTAGTAGCCTCACATTGAGTTGGTGCTCAATTATAGATGATGTACAGAAATTAAAAGACTTCCTATCATTTCGAAGAAGAAGAGGTTTTCTCCCTTTATGGGTTTCCTCGTGAAAAATTGTCTCTGTGTATATCTTATGTGTGACTGATGCTCATTATTTATGTTGTCCATATGTTGTATAATATTTATGATCACTTGAAGAAATATTAAGAATTTTTTAATAGACTTAAAATTGTTTAACCACAATAACAATTGATTCACCCCCCCTCCCTCTCAGTTGTCTTAGTAATTTCAACACAGGGTGTATCTACAAATTTAGGATGACCCATAAGTTTAAATTTATACCACAAATAACTTAATAATTTCTGTGAATATCCTCCAGATTTCAGGGTCTGAAACATTGTAAAAACATTTTTATAATGAAAATCCCACAATGACTTGGTACCTGATGATTCTAGAACCCTATCTTGTGCAGGATATATTTCCAAAATTTTAAGTCCTCGGGAGATGAAATTGTAACCCAACGTACCTTGATCTATTTACTAAATATCCTCCAAGTCGTTCCTTCTAAAACATTGTAGAAAAAAAGTTATAGCGAAAATGCCAAGGTGTCTCAGATGTATTAGCAAAACCCCAAGACCTTGAGCTCCGATACCATATGTTAATAACCAAATATCAATATAGCATAGAAAAACCTCAAAAAAATTACTTGATGCCTTGAAAAAGAGATAATTTCAGATAATAAGCCTCTTCAAGGGGGCAACCTCCTTTTACCCCACTTAAATGTTCAAGTACAAGATGATTCCAAATGAAGATGTCTCCTTGGTATATATAGGAGACTGGGAGGTATAATTACAACTAATGGAATAAAGCCGACATAAATAAAATAAAATTACTAATGTAATATGCCCCAATTAAGGGGTAATGATCCAATATTAGGGCTTAACACATTATCATATGCTCGTTTTACATTTTGAAAATCGACACAAAGTCGAATTTCTCCACTTTTCTTCCTTACAGGGACTAAGTTAGACACCCATTGAGTATGCCTAACTAGGAAAAAAAAATTGCAGTAAGTAATTTATCGATTTCCTTTTTCATGGTAGGTTGCAATTTAGGATACATTTTCCTCAATTTTTGTTGGAAAGGCTGAGTCTAGGGTTTCATAGGGATTACATTCTGTATAATGTTTGGGTCGGAAGTTTTTAGATCGTCATATGTCCAAGAAAATACATATTTAAATTCTTTAAATAATTTTATAACAGTGGATCTTTCCTATTCAGAACATCCCTTTCCCAGATTAATATTTCGAGGATTATCTCGTGTTCCTAAATTAACAGTTTCATAGAGAAAAGAGGAACTGTTAGTTTTGCAATTGACTACCCCTCTAAACTTGTCATCCAAGTCATAAAATTTCTCTAATGTCAGAACAGATTTGGGGATAGAGTTTACCAGCTCGGATGATGATTCTACAGATCGAGGATTGACTATTATCATAAAATCTTGAAGATTCTCTTAGTGAGTGCCTTCCTCAATAACTGCATCCTAGAAGGTGTCTTCCATATGCATAGAGTTTATGATTTGTTGATCATCATCAAATACTTTTTTGATCATCATCTTTATCTACAAAACATTTATGATCTGTCCCCGAAACAGTTTTATTTAAGTTTTCTACAATTTTTTCTGATAAGTCCCTTTTGTCTTGATTTTCAGATGTCTTCTTACTTGGGACATTTTTAGCCGTGTTTAAGTCAATTTCTGATGATTTTTTTCTGATGACATCATTCTTTTTGTTGTTTTTGGCAATGCTTTGAAGCATTTTCTGCAAAATAAGAGAAAAATTCAGAAATTAAAAATCAAAAATATTTTCCCTTATTTTTTTTAGATCTTCAATTAAATCATACTCCAAAAATGGGGCAGCTAGGCTTTGTCTAATTTGAGTTTGATTTGGCTATTTTAAAAACACATGTTTACTTGTTTCGGGTGGAGATTTGTTTTGCGTTTTACTTCTAGTGTTGTAGGGGTGGACAATTTTAAAATTTGCTTAGAAAATATTGTTTGATAAGTGTCTGAAAAAGAGAGGAGATGAGTCTTCCTCTTCTAGTACCTCCTCCTCAACTGTATCATCATAATTTTCAGGAGAAACAGAAGTAGAATCGTCATGTGCTTCCAATATCGTTTGCAAAGCATACTGTAAAATTTCAAAATTTAGACCTTTTGTGGTCAGGTTGGCTAGTTTGGAGGGAAACGTTTTCTAAAAGGAGGTTTGAAACTTGCTTTTGCTTATAGATGCCTCATCGATGATGAATTTGTTCTCCAAGTCTAATGTTTCTTTTTCATTTTTAGATTGAGGAGACCTGGTGAGAATTTCTATTTCCTTCTTAGAAGATGAAGTTGTTTCAACTTCACTACTTAGATTATCTTTTAAGATCAATATATCTTTCCCAATTTGACTTGCTTCCTCAAAGGATTCTAACAATGTATTCTTTTTGGACCTTTTAACCCATATGGATATGTTGTTATGCAAGGCCTTCATATAATATGAAACAATTAAGTTTTCTGCATGCATCGAATCTGTAGGGATTTTGTGTTTTAGTGTTAAAAATCTTTGGTTAAAGTCTTTCACTTTTTCTTTAGGGTTCATTTTTAAGCTAGAGAGTTCCATAACCAAGACTTTTGGACATTTAACATCCCCAAATTTTTCCATAAAACAAGTTTCAAACTTGTCCCAAGAGACAATGGTCTGAGGCTATTGAGAAAAATACTAGGTTGAGGCATTTCCCTCAAAAGTATAAGGAAATAATATGCACACGACATCTTCATGTTCAAAAATTCAGGGTCTAATGGTTAGCATAGATTTCTTGATGTGGTCCTCAGTTTATTGTTTCCAATATGGATCAAATTTGGTCAGCCATTTCTCTAGATGTATAGGTAATGGATGTTGGGGTCCAGGCACAGGAACAACATATTGATCAAGCCATGTTCTGGAAGGATTATTTTGGTTTTCCATGGGATTTGGTGGAGTCGAACGGTGATATGGTTCAGATGAAGAACTGCCTTCATCCGAGGATTCACCTCATGAAGAAGGTGGACAAGAACCAAGTGGGGATGGTGGAATACCAGATCCTCCAGCATGAAGGATAAGTGCTTCAGCAAGATTGGTAATATTATCATTCCCTACAGTGTTTCTAGGCATACCAAATCCTTGAAGCTGTTCTTGAATATTTTTAAAGTAGAGGGATTGATTGAGTTATCTACCAGGTTGTCTAATAAGGGATAAGGCACTTTGATTTCTTATGAGTGACTAGCGGACAATTTCTTGGAAGTCAATCCCTTGAGGGATTGGTGCCGTTGGTTCGACAGGAATATCAAGGTTATGATTTGAGGTAGTAGTTGTTTCAATTGTAATGTTTGTGTCATAGTTACTTTGTGTTAAGATAGGATAACGATTTTTTGTAGGGGTCTTGCAACCCCCACGTGCCATCAATTAATTTTAGGGCCTCCTTCTAGTACCATTTGTTAAGGGGCATAAGTGACACACCATCAACTGGAAGGTCAGATCCAGACTGGGGTTGTCTAATTAACCCAAGTTGTTTGGAGTGAACTGACCCGACGGGTTTAATGGCTCTGTTAGCCATCTAAGGTCCTAAAAATGATAAAAGAAATAAACTAATCTAAAGCTATGATACTAACAATATTACTAATTACAAGTGTTCAAATAGAAATATGAATATATGCAAATGATTATAAACATTCTATATACATCTTGAAAGGTTTACTTGAAATCTTGTGAAATGAATGTTTGTAATAGTGTTTGTAACCAAGATAAAGAAAGAACATAAATACTTTTGTTTTCTTTTTGAATGTTTAAGGATTTTAAACTAATAAATACTAAGAAAATACAATTGAAACAATGATACAGAAACAGTCAAAGCTAATCAATGCAATCATCATTTCATTAATAAATAATTTAATAAAATAACACACATACCAATCTGTAGGTGATCAAAAAAACTCAGTTTATCTTCCTCTGTTCTATGAGATTTTTATTTTCTTTATTTAAAGAGGAAACCTATGACAAGGATGGATATAAATATCCCTGAAAACATTCAAGGAATATTTTGATGCATTGAGTAAATTTATAACAACAGAATGATAACTAATTGAAAATCCTATGATCTTATGATAATCAATAGCTAAGAACGAAATCAAACTCAATTTAAAGTATTGATGTTATCCATCATTTAACATCTGGAATAAACTCACTAATAATTAAATGATCGATTAATCGCACATATAAAATGAATGAAAGGTTATGGACAACACCTATATATTTGACAATATGAAACACCATATGATGACAAGGCTGAAGCTAAATCAAACATAATAATATTTCGTAATATAGAGGTAATGGAAAAACACAATGGARTAAGCATCACATAGGTTTAAAKCCAACACTGAATTGCTTTCCCATATCAATTCCCAAAATCACATKTCCATACGGYAGTCCATCCAAAAAGTTGTTCTTACTACCAAACAACAACCACTATTTAAACTTGTCTTGGATTAACAACCTCTTATCATGCAAGATARAGGGTAATCCAAAAAAAATAGAATGTTTTACAAAAAATAGAATAACAAGAAACATTCTTGTAGTAGTTTGTTTATCAAAATTAATTACATAAATGTCATAGTTTTATCAACAAAAAGAGAAATTACTAATCCATGTAGCGCATGATCCATGATTAGTTTTCCTTGTGAATAGCATCATAATTGTTATTTTCTTGGAAATCACAAAACGAAATTGCATTTTAGAAAACAATACAAACTAACATTTAGAAATAGACTGGATATAGAATCGTGAGATTCTGTAGCTAGTCTTATATTAAAAAACAAAATCGAAATAAATCTATCTATTTGACTTTTACAACAGAATCCAATCAAAGAAAATCAAAACCATTTTTTACCATTTTAGATATTAAACAATGAAGGGTCTAATAATTCCGACTTAATGATAGCGTTGAATTTGGTCGTGTTCTTGGCAATCACACTACCGGTTCGTTTGAGCCTTTTACTTGCTCGATCTACGTTGGACTAAATGCATGCCTTCAACTCTTGATTTTTCCTTTCAAGCAAGAAATTTTGAGCTGCCAAATGGTTTAACTATGCCTATAAATATGGTATGTCTCTATAGTATGGTTCCACCCAGTCAAGACAATTCTCGCATTGTACAGGTGTTATGACAGGCAGAGGTTGAGTGTACTCTGCAATGGGTACTTTGGTTTTTTATATAGATTGATTCAAATCGTGGCTTATACCAGCGAAGCCTGGATATTTTAGGAACGAAGGTAGTTCAGAAACAAAGTCGTATTGCATAGCTTCACTACTGATTTCATTTCTGAAACACTGGTTATCCACATCTTCTCAAGAAATAAATTCATTGATCTCATCATCAGTCAAATGATCATCGACCTCAATCACTAATATCAAGCTCAGATTATCTTGTCGTCGATTTCTTAGACTCCTAGATATTAACCTGTGTGGTCTCTTGTTTAAAAAACTCAAATCAGAGTTACTTGTTTCTTTTTTTTGCGATTTTTATTAACAATTGGTTTGTTATTGAAACCCTGTGTCGGCTCAACAGTAGGATAAGGGGAAAACCTCTCCTTTAATACATCTATTATCTCCTCTAACGATTTTTTGGGAACAAAGTTGTATAATGGTTTTTTTCTCAAAGGGTTTTGCATAGCAACGAAGTTTGGTTCAGTGGACACATGGTCTCCATGTGGATCAACATCTTGACTTTCAGTGGTAGGGTTACAGGGACTAGGGTTCCTATTTAAATGCAGAGGCGGTTTGACTGTGTTCTCGAGTAGGGTGAAGTTATTCTGACACAAGAAATATTCCCAAGTATCCCCAATCTGAGATAAATGCGACAACAATAGAATTCGATTAAGCCCATGGTGAAAGAGGCTAGACATAAAGTTTAAACTCTGTTTCTTATAATGCTTAGATATTTTATGCAGGCTCATCAATAGATAGAAAGGCATATTTAGATTGAACCCTACTAAAATCATCAACATGCATATGTGTTAGCAATATTTATGGCTCGGGGGGTAAAATACGAAAGGATGGGTTAAAAACCCACTTACCCTAAGTCTAGGATGCAAAATGAGCCAGCGGTAAGAAGTGAACAGATCTGGACGGTCGACACCCGCGCGCCCAGATCAACGGCGTACAGGCGATTCCAAACCCTACCCCACCTTTCAACCTTTAAGCAGAGGGGGCGGGTCCGAAATATGAGGCGCATATCTCCAACGGCCACGATCATAGCGCCCGGATCAATGGTGCGAGAGGCGATTCCGGACCCCCCCGCCTTTCTACCTTTAAGCGGAAGGGGGGGGTCCAGAATCTGGCACGCATCTCTCCGACGGACGAGATCTTAGCACCCAGATCAATGCCGATCGCACGATCCCACCATCCTCAGCTGCTCTGTGTTTAACTTACGTGGGCCCTTCTCCCGTATTGTCATCTTCTAGGTGGTAGTGCAAGAAGCCTCCCACGTCCCAAGAGTGCCAAGCTGGTCGGGTCATCCTCAATCCCAATAAAGCAGTTATTGAGGTGGTCGGTGGTGGTTAGACATCGACTCTGTCATCATGGGGAGGTTTGGCAATGGATTAAAATCACGTCGATTCGCCGATGAAACTGTCAGAAGATCGATCACGTCTGCCGAAAGTTGCACGATCTTTCAGAGACTGCAGGTGTTGACTATCAGAAATCCATGCATACGCAAATCTTTCAATGCAACACCTCGATTCTGTTTATGTGGTTGTTCTGAGTATGTATAGGAGTTTTTTCCATTTTGGTATCTATCGATGGTAAAGCTAAGCTCTGGACTGTAAAGTTTTAATGACCATTCTGGTTTCCTGGTTATGCCTCTGTGTTTGAGATTTCTTGGTTTATGACAAACAGTTCTCCTTTTCCCATCTATGTTTCGTCTTATGCCAGAGTGTCCATTATCGAAGGATTCGCATGGATTGTTGCAGTTATGTTATGATAAAGGATTTAATATGACATTATTGTATTCTCTGGTCTTTTTCTTTTGAATGTAAGAGGATCTTGCATTTGAATGCTTTCTCCTCCAGTCTGTTACAAACCAGATGTTTATGATAGACCTTCTCACTTTTCTCATGCAAGTCTTCCCCCTACTCACCCTTTATTACAACTCACTGTTTGAAGTTTATCAAGACCTCACTCGTCCATGCATGCCTGGCCTAGTTTCTGAGTTGAGACGATATTGTTCTGAGTTTTCCTCCATTTGATCATCCCTTTAAAACAAATCGTGACATTAAACTGATGGGCGTCGGGCTCTTCTCCTACAAGCAATCGAGGAGTGACTTCTGGCTCCAACATTTCTGGTGCCGTTTCTGGGGACGAAGTTGAATATTTTCCCTGGGTAGAACGACAACGAGCTTCTGATTCTGAGGGTGCATCAGATATCAGAACCTTTGAATATTGCACTTGCACCTGGCAACTCCTCTGAGGTCATTACACCTGGTAATTCCTCTGTTGCAGTGCCTCTGGCTACACCTGGTAGCACTGAGGAGACACAAAGCTCAGTTCTGGTCTTTGATGGTGAACGAAGACTGGGAACACTCATTATAAATAGCATTCACCTGGAGACTCCACATTTAAAGACTCCACCGGAGGGAATTCTACTGATAGAAGGAATTCCATATTGAAGGGAAAAAATAGGTATCAATTTATGAGCTTACTGCATGAAGTTCTGTATTTCTTTTTCAGCTCATTCTTCTCTTTCCCTTCATTTATAGATAATTTTTTCCTCTGCTTTGTACATTCCGATGTCCCTGAGCCTCCTCTTATCCACTCAGCCTTGGAAGAAGAAATCATACCCTCTTCTTGTGTTGTAGATACTGATCTTGTGCCTTCGCCTCTGCCTATCCTTAAATATGAGATTTGTATCACACCTCCTCTTCGAGTCGAATGCCCTTGTAGTCCTGAGGAGGTTGAGGATAATTCACAATCTTCTCAGAGCTTGTTACCCCCTGTTTTTCCTACTGAGCCCTCCCAGCCTCTCATTGAATCCCATGATCAACCCACCTCTTTTCAAGTCAAAATCAGAAATAGGTTGTTTAAACCTTTGCGGCTGCCATATCACCTTAACCCTTATCCTCATGATTTCTTTGAGTATCTTCCTCGATTTTCTGGGGAAGGTGATGTTACAGCTGAGAAGCATATGGAGGCCTTTGAGACCCTTATTAATCAGTTTGAGATCATTCACGATGATTTTTTCATGAGGATGTTCTCACATTCCCTGTCTGGAGATGTTGCAGTGTGGTTTAGATGTCTGGAGACCGGTTCTATTGGTTCCTGGACCGAACTATACCATGATTTTTTAAAAGGTTGGGGTGAGAACAAGTCCCTTGATCAATATTGGTCCGAGTTCGACGTCTTGAGGAGAGGGGAAGATGAAGCCTTGATTATTTTCAATAGAAGATTTTTTAGTGCCTATCGTAGCCTGTCTGTTGAGATCAGACCCACAGAGACTGCTGTTGTGGTGTACTATATCATGGCTCAACATCTAGAGCTAGTCTTCCTCTTGAGAGAGAGGAAATACTCATCATTGATACATCTGTTCGAGTATGCTTTAGGGGTTGAATAAAACATCAGGGCTAGCAGGTGGACTCGTAAGCAGGCAGATTTGTATATGCAGGAGGAAGAAGACTATCAGTCTGTTTCAGAATCTGAACACGGATTTAGCAATTATGGATCAGATCTGGAACAAGAACCCAGAAGAGGTCATCATGACCTAGAGCCTGTTGCTCCTTTATCTGAATATCATCTTTCTAGAGTAGAAGATGCAGCTACAAGAGATCCAAAGTGGCTTATCGAGGATGAAGCGGGACATTCTTTTGTGAGTAGAGATTTCTTTGCAGAGGAGCATCCTGGTCTTCTGAAGCGACCAGGGTTTTGTCATTTTCCTCACCATCCGATGGTTATACACATCGAGTCCTACATTTCAGATTTCCTGGAATGTCCTATAGAGATTAATCCACCAATACTCGCAAGGGAGTATTGCGTTATGAAATATTTCCAAGACCATATTATAGAGCCTGTTCCTTTATTGATTAAGGAAAGGCCATGGGTGGAAATCAGCTCTACTAGGCTTGCAAAAAGCACAGAGTAGTGTAAAGAGAGGGGGAGTAGTGGACAAGTCATCTCCTATCCAGAGCCTTTTTGTGAGTAGGTATCATCTGGCACTGATCAGCCTCCATCTGTCCTCCGCTCCCTTGTGCACTCTGAAGGCAGCGAAGAGGATTTTCCGGTTTTCATGGCAGACGCTCTGAACACCCCTTTTGGAGAAATTATTGAAGATTTCTTGGACGCGTTAGCATCTGCCCCCAATGAGCCCATTGTCTCAGAATTAAACGAAAAAACCATTATGGAAGAGGATTGTTCCTTCTTCCTTCATGAGATTTCCCATGATGTCTTTGCTTTTGGGATTAAAAGGAAGGATCGGGAGGCTATCTCCTTTTTACGATATGGGGGAGTGCACGGAGCATATGAGGAAGGACCAGAAGAGCAGTTGGGCACATATTTCATTCCAGATTCAGTCAGCAAGCAACCACTTCCTGAGATCAGTGAGCCTACTTCAGTTATTCACCCACTATGCTTATCAGAGATATTCGGTCGTGTGTGAACCATGGTGTAGCAGAAGAGGTTGTTTGTCGCCAATTTCCCAGAATTGGCCACTCATTCAATGACCCTGTCAGCAAATATATGGAGTGGCATTTCCCTTATGGTTTGAAGCCGCCATATCCCATCTCAGCTTCAACTTGTAAGCAGAAGTTGGAGAGTGTAATCGTTCTGCTACCACGGTTACATCAACTGTTTACAATCATTGACAGAAGGAAGGAGCTTCTATCCAGGAAGCTGCTTGAATGGCTATGGTGGAAATCAACTTTCACCTAGCCTCATGAGGGATTTATTAGTTTAGGATTGTACATAAAATAATCTCTTTTGAGCATATATTTCTATTCTATTGCTTTGTTTTTCGGCTTGTATTTTCAGCAGCAGGATATTTTGAGCCAGACTCCATAGCCCAATAGTAAGGCACTGAAACTGCAAAAGTGTTCTTAGAGCATCACAGGGATGACTCTATCCCCCATGGAGCCAAATGTTAGCGATATTTCTGGCTCAGGGGGTAAAATACGAAAGGATGGGTTAAAAACCCACTTACCCTAAGTCCAGGATGCAAAATGCGCCCACGGTAAGCAGTGAACGGATCTGGACGGCTGACACCCGCACACCCAGATCAACGGCGTACAGGCGATTCCGGACCCCCCCCGCCTTTCGACCTTTAAGCAGAGGGGGGGGCTCTAGAATCTAACGCGCATCTCTCCGATGGCCGAGATCTTAGCGCTTGGATAAACGACGCTCGCGCGATCCCACCATCCTCAACTACTTTGTGTTTAACTTGCATGGGCCCTTCTCACGTCTTGTCATCTTCCAGGTGGCAGCGCAAGAAGCCTCCCACGTCCCAAGAGTGCCAAGCTGGCCAGGTCATCCTTAATCCCAATAAATCATTTATTGAGGTGGTCGGTGGTGGTTAGACATCACCTCCGTCATCATGGGGAAGTTCGGCAATGGATTAAAAGAACGTCGATTCGCCGATGAAACTGTCAGAAGATCGATCGCGTCTGTCAAAAGTTGCATGATCTTTCAGAGACTGCATGTGTTGACTGTCAGAAAGCCATGCATACACAAATATTTCAATGCAATGCCTCGATTCTGTTGTTGTGGTTGTTCTGAGTATGTATAGGCATTTTTTCCATTTTGGTATCTATCGATGGTAGAGCTAAGCTCCGGACTGTAAAGTTTTAATGACCATTCTGGTTTCCTGGTTATGCCTCTGTGTTTGAGATTTCTTGGTTTATGACAAACAGTTCTCCTTTTCCCATCTGTGTTTCGTCTTATGCCAGAGTGTCCATTATCGAAGGATTCACGTGGATTGTTGCATTTATGTTATGATAAAGGATTTATTATGCCATTATTGTATTCTCTGGTCTTTTTCTTTTGAATGTAAGAGGATCTTGCATTTGAATGCTTTCTCCTCCAGTCTGTTACAAACCGGATGTTTATGATAGACCTTCACACTTTTCTCATGCAAGTATTCCCCCTACTCACCCTTTTTTACAACTCATTGTTTGAAGTTTATCAAGACCTCACTCGTCCATGCATGCCTGGCCTAGTTTATGAGTTGAGACGATGTTTTTCTGAGTTTTCCTCCATTTGATCACCCCTTTAAAACAAATCGTGACATTAAACTGATGGGCGTCGGGCTTTGCTCCTGCAAGCAATCCAGGAGTGACTTCTGGCTCCAACAAGATGTGATATAAAAACACTAAGCCTTAACTACCCTCACAAGTTATAAATTGTTTAAGAATTAGAAGTAGGTCGTTCCATCTGGGTTTTAAGAGAGTAATAGGTGTACCTTTAGGGAATCATGTCATTTTCTTAGAGACCATGAACAGAGTCCAAGGCATGTCTTCTAACTTGGCATTTTTGAACTATTTTTCTCCCCCCTGTGACACTCCAGTTGCTCGTTCTATAAAATCCTTGGTTACTTTGAGTTGAAAATCCCCAATTTTGGATCTAAATCCATCAAACGATTGAGAAAAATGTTGTGTGACTTCCAGGCTATAACCCTCAAACTTTCGAATGAAAACATCCCAACCATGGGCCTATAAATCGCCTGTGGCATCATCGTGGGTGAGAAGGGCTTGAGAGCCATTAGTTTCAATTTGAACCACAGGAGCCATGGTTTCTATGAAACATACACAGTAAAGGCAATGAGAGGGAGGCTCTGTTTTCCAATAGGCAAATAATAGGGAGAGGTCTGTAAAATTAGGAAAGGCCTAATACCTACGGACTTGGGAGGCTATCATGCTTCGTAATTTGAGCTTTGAGTGACAAAGGACCAGAGGACATGCAGGTTTGTGAGCCACTATGCACAATGAACATTAAACCCAAACCATTATCAACAACATATATGAATAATGAATGAGAGTCTTAAATGCACAAGACAATTGGATGATGTGTAATTGTGACTACATCAGTCCTATACCAGGGTGATATGAAAGCGATATGACTGGTAAGAGCAAGGAGAACATTTTGAATGTTAATCCAAGGTTCTATGCAATTAGGCATATCAAATATTAAAATCATATAATCAACCATAGATATGATCAAGTAATATTCCACATAGTGAATAAAATTGTAGCAATGGATTAATCAATAATCTTACAAACCTTAATACTTATTAACATATATCCCCCCTTGATGTATAATCTCTTTAGCAAAAGAAATGAAGAAACCACAAACTG